>PNEQ01059547.1:0-26785 GCA_003012365.1 Medauroidea extradentata
TCTAAAAATAGATATTTCATCATGTTTCGGATGAGCTTCTAGTCACGTCGGCCGCCCTCGAAGGGTTAAGACGCAGTTGGGACAGGTATCTATGACGTAGTTTCGGCGGTTTTCCCACTATGAGCCACCCGGGCTTTGAGTCATCGGCCAGCCCTCAAGGTGTTACGAAACAGCCGCCGACCACTGGCCTCCAGGAACAGGGCACGTAACAATATCTACCAAGTATTGACTTACATGTTTGGTCTAGAGTTGTTAATATTTGTAACACGATTAAGTTAATCTTTTTAGTATAACAAGGACGAATTTGGTAGTAGGCCTATGTGATAATCGGATGTAACATGGGTGGGTGAGATGTTCAAGTGGTGTGGTTATCTGATTTAACTCTGGAAATACATGTTGATATATACTTAATGTACTGTATCACATAGTTTACTATGTAATCTGTATTGGTTGTCTTAAAAATGCTGAGGTAATAATGAAAGTTATTTTTCAAATGGTTTGTATAGTGACTTATGTGATTGGTTTTTACGCAACTTAAAGTTATAATGACAAGCAAATTGGAATAATGGAGCTTTGAACTGTTTTAAATATTTTGTTGGTAATTTGTAAAAAGAATATTGAAGTTTCCAAATGCATCGCGACTGTATATGGATTGTATTGTACAAGGTAGCGCTTTTTCAATAGTATCGCTAGGTTATGATTGTTACAGAATATGCTTTTGACATTACTAAGGGTAAGTGTTATGTCTGAGTGTACTGTTTTACAGCACATATGATATTGTTGATCGGCATGGTTTTGAGTGGTAAATAAACTAAGAGGTTGTCCTTTAACGCTTTGTAGTTTTACTGTGCGCCAAGTTAAATAATCATAACAAGAGTTAAAACTGTATATGGTCTTTATTCAAAGAAAATTGGTAAGAATGATAATGTAAAGGAAAAGTTGAAGTGATGGACTTGAGAATATTAATAAGCAACATTGCAGAGAGAAAATAACGTATGCTGTGTGCAATAACAAGTAAGAATATTATTAATGAAAGGTGTGTATAAGTTAGGAACATTATTTTATTTTTCTGTTATGAGTTAGGTGTAGGCTAACATGACTTTGGTAGTTTTATGTATTCTTTGTATAGGTTCAAAGAGACTAGACAAACTTGAACTATGATATGTACGGATTAGTTCTGTACGGTATAACTTTATTTGAAGTGACCTGTCTGAAGGACTTCTATAATTATAGAACTTATTTTGTTTTCAGAAATGATTGGATGAATTAAAATGTGTGTGAGTATGTGCTATTGGGGTAAATGTAACTGAGGTGGCTTAGGTAGCATTTTATATTAAGATTGGTATTTGTGGGTATGTTTAGGCTTGTAACTTTAGTTTTTTAAGTTACAGTTTAACTTCATTAGTTATGCATAAGGAAGAAGAAATTGGTGCATTTATATGTGACGAGATGTTACTGTAGGACTTAACATATGTTAAATTTTTTTTTTATTTGTTAGCTTTATGTTGAACTAAATTGGTAAATGAGAAGAGCGAGAATGATATATTAGTGGCGAGATGAAACGATGTAACGATGTGAAGTAGCTTGACTGTAACTCCTAACTATTCACCTTAACAAGCTGATTCCTACAAACTGACTGCTACAAACTTACTCCTACAAACTGACTGCTACAAACTGACAGCAACAAACTGACTGCTGCAAACTGACTGCTGGAAACTGACTCCTAAAAAACTACATTTAACAGACTGACTCCTACAGACTGACTCCTACAGACCGACTCCTACAGACCGACTCCTACAGACCGACTCCTACAGACCGACTCCTACAGACAGACTCCTACAGACCGACTCCTACAGACCGACTCCTACAGACCGACTCCTAAAAACTGACTGCTGCAAACTGACTGCTGCAAGCTGACTCCTACAAACGGACACTTAACAGAATAAACATGACATATGTTAGTTAGGAAAACAATATACTGTATGAAACCTCTCCGAGGTACGAACGGACCTGTCATATACGGATGGTAGCAATAAAATTCTAGTTTTTATATTTGGTAGGAAATTTCTGCTTGCTGTGTTACATAGAGAATGTTGTCTGTCATTGCGAATCGTTATGTAGCCTTGTATGTGCAAACTTGACGTTGGTATCTGATAGCATACTGTCAGCTCGCGCCCTACTGAACCCGGGTTCGATATGGGACGCTTGCATATATTCACATTTCTAGCAATCTTTCGGCTCATCTTTTTTTAATGTGATATTTACAAACTCTTGTAATTAAGGGTGGTATGTATTATGATGGACTCTGATATTTAAATGCAATGTAAAAATGAATATAGGTGATTCGGGATAATGTGAGCACTCAAAAAAGCCCTGATTAGTTTATATTTTCTGCTAGTTTATGTCTTTCCGCGGAATGTAAACGTAAACATTGCCATGTGCTTTAATTTACATAGGCTTGTACAATGTTTACATCTACATTACACTGGGCTGAAAATTTTATCAACAATATCTACTCATGGGTATTGAATAAAATGTATAACCATTAGTAATCTTAGTTATAAATACCTGCGAGTTAACTTCTTTTAATACTGGTTTCTGTGCATCGACTCTTAATTTATACGACCCGCACTATTGCCGTTACATATCTCGTAAACATGTACACATAAAAATAGAATTTATAACTCAAAATTGCCACAAAAAAACACGCCATAATGACACACGCAATTTAAGAATTCAAACCTGTTCAGTTATACTGCCATGAACAACGACGCACTCAACACAAACAACGTATTTTCTTAGTGTATGAAACCAAAAAAATTGCTGTTTCTAAATCAAGATACTCATGTTGGCGATCGTAACACATAACAACTTACATATTACCAATGAGGAAACAGACACTTCTAATTCTTTTGAATGTGTTTTATCAGAAACCCATATTTATTGCACATCGGACAAACACAACAACGCTCTCCTCTTGTACCGTCATTGAACGCTTCCAAGCTAAGTGACGAAAACCTAACTATGATGCCACCTGTCGGTGAAATGATTAACTACGTCAGCGCGCGTAGCGCTAGAAGCCTTTCGCTAACGACTGTTGAATTTGAACGGCCCGGATTAAATCATTTTCTACTGGCGCCGTTTAAGTAAACTTATACAGGCAGTAAGTATGTCAATATTATCATAAATAAATATTTTAAAGTATATTAAATACGAAGAGGTCGATTCCATTTGATGTTCTTTCAGTAATATTGTATTTAAACATAAAAGACACGGAACTACGTGCGATAATTCACTGCCAACTGTAAAAGCAGTAATGTAACTGTTGCCAATGTTGAATTATATGCAGCAACGGCTAGTGATTTTTTCAAAGGTTAAATCTTTAGTGCTCACTTTATTCCGAATGACCTATAGCAGAAGTATTTGAATTAAAAAAATTCTGATAGTTTCTTTCTATGTTTATGGGAGAAATATAATATATGTTTCTCCGTGTACTAATGTAATTATTTTCTTGATAGGTTTTCTGTGTGACTATGAAAAGTCTGTGTAGGGTAGGAAGGAGGGGGCATTTATAGTTAAGACGAGTAATAGAGAAATGCTAGTTATGTATGTAAGTAGAGATCGAATAAATTAATGTAGATGTGTGTGTATATATATATATATATATATATATATATATATATATATATATATATATATATATATATATATATATATATATAGAGAGAGAGAGAGAGAGAGAGAGCGAGAGAGTGACAGAGAGCATGGAAACATTAAAGAATTGATGGGGTGAGTGAGAGGATTTCGTAAGTGCTCAACATCGAAGTCTTTAGCTCTGAAAGAATGGTTAGTATTAAGTATGACTGTGAGAGAGGAACATGAAAGGAATTAAAGAAGTATTAGAATTGGAATGCGTATTGAATAAACTCTTAAATTTATGAAATACTGAAATTGATTTCTAATTTACATACTATCTTTGAAAGTGAATGAAGAAAATACCTGAAGCTGTATGTATACATTAATATATTACTCCCGCTTATGAGATAAATACCAAGAATTTTGTATTCATATTGCGCATCATATATATTGTTTGTTGTTTTTGAAAAGTGAACGTCTATACTGGACGAGATCTTCCACCTGGAGTGATGTTAATTCTAACTAATTGAACCCTTCCCTACCCTATGAAGAATGTTACAAGCTACTGGCTGTACCGTTACCTTCTACAGTTATGACCTTTGGTAAGGGACTTGACGCAGTTTTAAAATTGGAAAATGTCGACGTAATTTATGATGAGAAAATTAAATATCTTGGTTTGTATGTCGAGACAAAATACAGAGTCAATACACGAACGACAAAGTGTAGATTTCCTTTCTCTCTCAAACGATATTTGTTAGTGCTAGCAAATACATGCGAAATGTATGAATACAATTGAAAACAAAAAATATAATATTGTCACGAGCAAGTAAACAGGACTTCATATAAGATAACAACATTTAAGGTAAGGATAAAACTTATATTTATAACTGAAGTTAAGTATACAAATAGCAGCAGTCGGGGAGGTGATATTTCAATTGTAAAGAGGTAACATCACCTCCAGTGAAGATGGAAAATATTCGTATGTGTTCTTACTACAAGAATATATTTATGAAGAAAAATCTGCATGTGAGCATGAAGTCGGATGGCATCAAAGTGTTATTTGTAGTAAGTTCTAGTCAGAAAACTATGACATCCTGTTTGGTCAATGCAGCAACTTGAAAAGGCATACGGGTTAGTATTTGAGAAGGTCTCTTCTATCTATAAGTCATTATTTAAGGTATCGGAACTGTTACGTAGCTACGGTTTATCTTCGTGAAAATCGACGTTATACCCTTCTAGACACCAAGCGATAAGACATTTGAGTATGGATATGCTGCAGGGAGACAAGGAATAAGTAACTGTACACTGATAAAAATTTCCGTAAATTTACGGAAATATTTACAGAAAAGTATTGTTTTTTTACGGAAGTGGCTTCTGTAACATTTATTTATGGAAATTTGTCCATAATGCCAGTTTATGGATGTTTGACCGTAACTTTTCATAAATTCATGGAAGTATGTTTCTACAATTTTGAAGTATATTTTACTGTGTTTCTTTAAAGAAAAGTGGTATTAATAATCACTATGAATCCTGGAGTTGATGTACATGCACAATGCTGCTAAATGAAAAGAAGACAAGACACGCTAAGGTAATAGTAGTTAAGTGCTGCTTCCTGGTTGCCAACACTTTGCCGCGAAGAGAAGAGCAATACAGTATCACGCTTGGACAAAGGGCCGAACAGTCCAGCAAGTGACTGAAATGACCCGGGTAGTGACCACGTTGGTGTTTTGGCCAACTGGGAGCAAAACCGGCAAAGGGTGCATTAGAATAGCTTAGTTCCCCCTCTCCTGTGTGACACTATTTGCCTACAGGGCCATTAGGGGAGCGTGTCCTTGGCTGGGATTGGTTGTTGGGGGTCTTTCGGTACGAATAGCACCTAAGTGACATGAGGTCTGTGATTGGATAAGGGCTTAAACCCCGCCCTAGGAAGGGATGGGTGGGGAGTGAGGGGGAGGGGAAGTGAGGAGAAATGGACCCTTTTGGTACAATTTATGCCTAAACACCATGAGGGGGAAGTGGATTCCTGCCCCCTCTCATGCAACCTGTGCTTGTACTAGCCTATCAGCACCCTTATAGCATACCCCCTCTCTGCCATAGCCCCCCTCTCCTTATGATATACCCCTGCCCTGACTTAAAGCATTCCACTGTAGCCTCTCTGCCTCCTCGCTTTCCTTATGACATACCCTTTTAGCCTACCCCACTCAATGGTCACACGCACCTTATATTCTCCTTGCTTTATCACAGCTGAAAAAATCGCACCTGTTCTCTGCGTTTCTTTTTTTTTTTTTTGTAATATAACTAATGAAGTTCTCTAAAATCAGGATGTAAAATACTAAATTTGTCTCTTATAAAGTTGATATCTTACAACTGCACGGAACTAACACACTCGTAAATTGTAACTGTGGTACAATGGTTAGAGCTCCTGCCTGGCCACTATAAGGTCGTGGATTTGAATCCCAGCAAGTTACATAAATTTTTCAGTTTACTAAATAGTGCGTCAGAATCTCGAGAAAATTTAGTAAACAAGAATATGTCGTATTTTTGGAAAATGGAGTGCTAGAAGCTAAAAGAAATTTAAAACAATTTGGTAGAAAATGGATTGTCCGTAATTTTACAGAGGGTTCCGTTATCAATAAAATCTGAGTGTCCGTTACTTTAAAGATTTCTGGATAATTTTTTGCCTGTACTTTTTCATAATTTTATGAAACATTTTTCTAACAGTATAAAACGAACTGTGTCGTACGTACAGCATATAGATGTGGTAAGAGCTGTAGACTTTCTGCACATATAGATTATAATATAAATACAAGTCACGATATACCCCTGCAAAGCAACAAGATTCGATGATGGAATGAACTTAAGAGAAAATAGAATCTACTAGGAATGATGTGTTAATGATGAAGCCATCAGAAACTTCTGTTTTGTATGTGAACAGACAAGACATTTGTTAATGACGTTAAGATACCCATGCAGATTCTGTGACATAACTCATAGTACATCTTGACATGGTAGGCCAGGCAGTATGAGACGAAAAACATGTTTGAATAAGGACTGTTTGGTTTATTTTATACTAGGGTGTTAGAAGTGCGGGCGTGAGTTCTAGTGTTTTAATACATCGATCAGTCAATAAATAATGTGTCGCGATGCGTACGACGAACATGTTAAAAGTTAAGTAGCTTCTACAGTTGTACATGTTACAGATTCTCATAATAAAAATTGAATCGTACTGAAGTGGTCGGCTTTCTGAGGTAGTCTGATGACATATTATGCAATGAACTCGGCAAGGACATTTGTACATTTCTTAAGAGTATGAAAAAAAATTCAGTTCGACAACTTTGAAAAGAGTTGGAAAAAACATTTACTTAAGTAATGTAATGTATGGTTGGAGTGCGATTACTCTAAACCGATACAGTATTTATTCAGATTCACATTGCAGGAAAGGACTCAGGACGATGAATGTACAACTATAAGACATTTATGAAATTGGATGAATAAGAGATGGTTGTGTAAGGTGAAGTGAAGACTGAATACATTTTCAATGGATGCGGTTTTATTTTACATGTAGTTGATTGTACCTTATACGTAAATAAATTGTGGTTTATTGGGAAACAGGAGATTTATTTTACTTGGGAGTTTGACGAGAAAAATTATTACGATTTAAATGCTTTTTTTGTGTAAAAAAGTAAAACCAGGATAGAAAATAGTAATGTATGAAAATAAAAGAGCTGATCTTGTATGGAAGCTGGCCCCTGATATTAGATTTGATGATGGTATTTGTATAACTGCGAGTTGTCGCGTATATATACATGATCGCTAAGCAGAGAGAAATTTATATATGCGTATATGTACTGTAGAAGAGTGTGATGAACAGTTAGGACAAGCTCTGACAGGATCGTCTTAGAATGAAGATAGAGTTGGTGGGGTGGTGGTTTTGGGTGAGGGGGTGGTTGTGCGGGGTGTAGGGGTATTGTGTTTAGCATACGTTGTGTGGATGTCAAATGAACTGTGAGTTTCTTCGATGTAGTGGTGTTGTTCGGATGGTGTACGCCATGTTTGAAAGTAGTCGAAGAGTCTTGAAAATGTAAGTATCCAGAATAATATATTATTTTTTTAAACGAACGATTGATTTTATCGGAAATTTAAAGAAAAGTAGCTAATTTGGTAGAAGGGTGGGTGTAGTCAATGGAGTTCTGTAGGAGAAAAAGTCTGTGTAGTATAATACAAAAAAAATAATCAAAAAGTTTTTTAGTAATTTATTGTTAATATTATTTGGAATCGATCGGATATAGCTAAGAAGGAAGTGATATTTAAGTTGTATTTATCAATTACATTTAAATAAAGTTTAAAATTATTTTAATTTTTAATTAAAAGTATCGATTAATTTTGAAAATTATGAACATTTTACAGTCTCAATCGATGGTCATTACTTTTCAGTGTCATATAGCTACTATGTGAATACATAGGTGTCATGCTGGTTTAGTGAGTTTTATATAGGAAATATTGTTTAGAAGATAGAAAGGAAGGTGGTGGTAAAGTAGGGGAAATTAAGGGAGGATTCATCACGTGACTTACAGACAGTTAAAATACTAGCTGGATAGGGTAGTGGAGGGACAGTTATAATAGGGGGATATGGAGACTTCTTCACAGGTTTTTCCGGGAGTAGACGTCAATAAAGAGGCGGGTGATAGAGAGGCCCAAGACGTACCAAATAAACCAAACTTGTATAATCCTATTCGCAACCATCTAAAAGTTATGAATTTTTAAAGAAAATTCACTGTACTCTACCTTGAACTAAACATTGACTGATGGTGGAAAAAGTAATGGTCCATGTGGAACGAAATTTGTATATACCAAAGGTGATTAGTGTCGTCACATTTAAAAACACATTTCACGTCACTCACAGTACAGCTTCGTGGTGTAAAAATATCAATTAACAAAAGTTGTGTTTGGTTCGAAAATATGCCTCCAGTTTGCACGAGGTAAAAATATATTAATGGGTCAAATAGACTATCACCCACAATTGGAAAAACTACCCCATAATATTACAAATTAATTTGTAAAAAAACAACACTTTAAATTCACAAACGTCGATGCAGTAAATGTGGAAACATAATGTATTGCAGCAGATGCACACAAAGTAAAAATCAGTAATAAGTTTGAAATTAGTATGTGAGTAAATAATTAAACGTAACTTTATTGAAATAAAATTATTACACAGTGTTAGAAATTATTAAAATGTATTTTGAATGTAATACATTTAATTCGCGAGTATAAAAATAAATGTTATTAATAAAAGTGGTAGTCGTCAGTTATTTCATTAAACAAAATTGATATTACCGAAATAGAAATTTAAGATAAACTAGTCACATCACCAGATACCCTTACATAGTTGCTGCTTCAAATTCACAGCGGCCGCGGTTATGTAGAGGCTTGTCCGCTCGCCTCTCATTATAGCGAACTGGGTGTAATTCCTGAATAACCTCACAAGCGTCATTTCTGCATGTGGGAATTGTGGCTAATACATGAAGATGGCTTGGGAGCTGTTCCTTTCGTGGACCCCTGTTTTCCATTCCAGTTCCACACCATGCTCACATTATTCACAATGATGGGGGTGGGATATTGCTAATAAATTGCTGATAATATGTTTGTGAGGCTATTTAGGAATTACACCCAGTTCGCTATGATGGGAGGTGAGCACACTAGCCTCTACATAACCGCGGCCACTGTGAATATGAAGCAGCAACTATGTAAGGGTATCTGGTGATGTAATTCATTTAAATTAACTTTCTATAAATATGTGCGGGGTTCGGATGGAATGTGAAAAAAAATTCGTAAGACTCGGAAGAAACCCCAATATGGTGGCCGGAAACAAGATGCAACCGGAAACATCAAGTAGGTAATATTTTTGGGGGAATTTTTCAGAATTTTTTATAATTTTACGAAGTTTTTGAAAATGTTTGAAATGTTTAAAATTTAAAAAAAAATGTTTGAACTTTTTGCAATTTTGGAAACACTCGGTGACCTTAACATCAAGGTCAAGGTCAGGTTAAAGGTCAAGGACATCCAACATGACGGCCGATGCTGTGACATCATACAAGATGGCGTGGGGCACCACTCTCGGACAGGCACCGCACACCGGCTCCTGCACCAGAACCGGTATATCTAGACTGCTTTCATGTACTCGCAGCATGTACAGTTTACTAGTCAAATAGTACGTAGGCATTTTCCATAAATTAGAAGGTAATATATGCACATTTGGAAACTATATTGTGTTTGAACGATTCCTTCAATGGGTTGGTATTGCAAATGTACTGTTTTTGGACATAAACCATTGCGAGCAAATGTTGCCGTGTTGCAGAAAAACCCCATACCAAATAAAGGAAAGCCAGTATTAGCTGTTGTCAACAAACATGTAACATACAGACACATCCGGAGAGGAATATTGTCGTATCCCGAAAGGTGACACGATTACAAACAAAGTATAGAATAATAACAACGTAAATTAATTCTGGGACGCAATAAAGGCTGGTCGTATGGAGAAAAACGACACAAGAACAACAGAAGAATAACATTAAAAAGCAAAACTAGGCGTATAAAACTGACATTTCTGTCATAAAGTAGTTGTATTTTCAACATTGCTTACAAGACTTAACCTGGTTAAATTTTTTGTTAATGTGTAATTTCAGTATGGTAATTTAGACAATGGGAATGTTTAGCTTGTATTAGTTTTATTGAAATGGATGTAGGGGAGCTTATTATTGCTGAGATAATTGAAGACTTAACATTCATAAGGGGCTAAGTGCCATAAGGTAAGTTTATAGATTATGACGAAGACAGTATATTGCGACAAACAAATGAACAAGGAATTATCCAAATGCGTTAACATATTTATTACAATGGAAATTAGTAAATACGAGCAATCGAACAGTAATAAATTCAAAACACTTATAAACATCAATATGTATATTTTTTTTTTTTCAATGGACTGGAATGTGTTGATGTTACTCCATTCATCTAATTGTGCTGATGTACGGCACGCATGAAAATCACTAGGAGATAGCACTTTTTGTATGTCTTCGACCTAATGTTTTGTCGAAAATGGTACTTAGCTCCTTTTGAATGTTAAGTCCTCAATTTCAGACTATACATATTGGTATGTTGTTATTGTTGGATGAGTTAATACATTTATAAACTTTGGTAATGATGACTAATATTACGGGACAAAATTTGTGCTAGTGGCTATGAGATTTGGTCACATGCATCACTGTATGGTTGATTGGCTCTCAGAATGGTGCTAACAGGTTATGTTGGCTACGTCTGCCAGCAAGAATTGTTTTACTGATTGCATGATTGCATAAACTTTATCAAGCGTTCTGAAAGTTTGAAATGCGTGTTAAAGTAAGATGACAATGACTGGTGGGATATCTACCCCGTGTGACAGATTAAAATTAGTATCGGGAAATAATCGGCGCTAAAATGACTTGTAGGTAAAACTTGGCTACATGGGTTGGTTGAGGTAGTTACAATGGCTTGCAATAATGAAAAAAAAAAGTGACTTATGTGATAAGTCAAAACCGACCACAATAATTCAGGAACAAAATAATGCAAGTCCACACTATGTATTTCACTTCAGACACTAACGCCGATTGACAAGGTTTGTGATCAAGGTTGTTGGTAATTGGTAATTACATTTCGTTGGTTTGTGAGTGTGTCTTGACGGTATGGGGCAGTCCGTATAGCTTTTTTGGAATATGTATATGAACATTACCGTACAATTTCATTCTGGTTGAGATGGTACACGATACTCATCGTTGGTTTTCCAATCAACAAGGAGTATCGACATAGAAGTTTGTGTCAGAGAATGTATGAGTTACAGACAAATGATAATATAAAGCAGGCCTGAGAGTCTTGACGGTATGGGGCAGTCCGTATAGCTTTTTTGGAATGTGTATATGAACATTACCGTACAATTTCATTCTGGTTGAGATGGTACACGATACTCATTGTTGGTTTTCCAACCACGAAGGAGTATCGACATAGAAGTTTGTGTCAGAGAATGTATGAGTTACAGACAAATGATAATATAAAGCAGGCCTGAGTGTCTTGACGGTATGGGGAAGTCCGCATAGCTTTTTTGGAATGTGTATATGAACATTACCGTACAATTTCATTCTGGTTGAGATGGCACACGATACTCATTGCTGGTTTTACAACCAACAAGGAGTATCTACATAGAAGTTTGTGTCAGAGAATGTATGAGTTACAGACAAATGATAATATAAAGCAGGCCTGAGTGTCTTGACAGTATGGGGCAGTCCGTATAGCTTTTTTGGAATGTGTATATGAACATTACCGTACAATTTCATTCTGGTTGAGATGGCACACGATACTCCTTGTTGGTTTTCCAACCAACAAGGAGTATCGACATAGAAGTTTGTGTCAGAGAATGTATGAGTTACAGACAAATGATGATATAAAGCAGGCCTAATTGCTATGTTTTTACTGGCATATGCGTGGAATAGAGTCGTTTATATGGGTAACGTGTGATCTGACTGACAATTATTGGTTTAACAGGGCTGGAAGGCCGGCATGAAAGCACCTGCTGACTCCCACGCTACTTTTTTTTCAGATGCACAACTACCTACTCAGTGTAGCAGCAGCAAATGAGCATGCAGTTGAGGACAGAGTGTATACAGGACTGTGGAGTCCAGCCGACTTGAACCAGCGACATTTCCGCATCTCTAATTATGTCAAATGCAGCGCATGTGGTTTTTCGATTTAGGTTTATCCAAAGACTGATAGTCAAACCGACTGGAGTGCTGAAAGATATTCTTACAAGCATGGGAGAGAGGTAGCCTGGCTGTGCCAACGAGGGCTTACACACTTCGTGGCGGAAATTCCCAGCCATAGAATGGATGTAGTTTGTCGGTGTTCAGTTATTTCTTAACGAACACAACAACGTCCTGTGTGGAAATTTGAAGAGTTACAAAAGTGTGTCATTAACCTCGCAATGCATTATTGCACACATTAAAATACATAGTAACTATTCTCCCTGGTTCGAAACAGGAAATGGCAGACAAGCAAAATTGGCTGAAAATAAATGCGCCGAGGAGTGAGTGCGTGGCAGTGCATATTAATGACGAAAGTTTGAGCACAACATTCTGGAGGATTAAATCATGTGCTGTCAGTAATCAGTCCTGAGTACAGACGTATTTTGCGCGTACTTAAGACTTGAGATTGTTTTGGTTGTTGGTACATGCTGACGCTCACTCTCTTCACAATTATGCAACGACAGTGTTCGTATTTTCAAGCGTATACTGCATTTACAAGGTTGAGTCATTGATTCGTGTACATACATATGCCAGCCTAGTAATCAGTTATTGAAGTTAGTGCATCATACTTTAACACAGTTTTATGTATCAAGTACACGTCGTCTCGGTGAATTGTTTGACGAGGAAGAAAGTCTGAAATGAGCTTGTTTTCTGTAACAGTAAGGAAACGGTTGCTCAGTTCACATTCAAGTAAGATATATTATCCTCCACTCTACTGAGTTTGTAATTTTTATGTTTGTTCTACCCCACACTATCTGGAAACTGTGAGCACATTGTGAACTTTATTAGAAATACAGCCATGATGTTTGGCCATGTTAAATAAATTTGTGCTATTTGTTCCCTAACCATTTATAAGGTTCTGTTTATCTAAATATTCTATTAGTATTGCTTGGTTTATTTATAAAAAATTACGTTAAAAAATGTTTGTAATCACAAGAGTGTTCTACTCTTGTCGATCATATCAATCTTAACACATATGCGACATGCTGATTGACCTTCTTCCCATTTCTCTAACAAAATGTGACAGCATTGACGTGTTTTCTGTATCTTCCAGCTTTTCACATGAAAATGCGAAAACTTTGTCGTTTCCACCTTTGATAGAATTTTGCATTACGTATTTATCGTTCGGTGATCTAATCCCTTGGTTTTTATCATTTTTCATGATGTTTTATTTATTGTGTAGATCAGTCCACACTGGCGGGCACTGAGGTGGCCATGCTGTTGTAATCTTAGTCAGCTGATTCACGCTGTGACATGATTGTCAAGATTGTTTCTCCTCAGCCCACACCCCAACATTTGACCTCAGAGGGACCAGAACGACGCCAACGCCTTATATTCAGGAAAGCTTTTATTTAAATTTTTTGGATTTACTTTGGACTTCAAACCTACAAGAATGTGTGTAAAATTATCATTTAAATATATTTAGTTTTGAACAACAAATTTACTGTCAAGAGGATTAAATTACTATTAAATTAGTTTGCCTAAAGTATTTAGGGTGCTCCAATTCCGTCACGATTCCCTTAAATATATAAAGCTGAAATTTCATAATTAACTTAAATTCATTTTAGTGTTAATAAAGAAAAAAAATAAAACTGATACGTGTCAAGAATAGTACTCATAATATGTACTGCCATGTTAAAGTGGTTAATGCATAGAGATTTATAATATAGTTGCTGCTTACCCGACATTGTGTTTTTTGTTTATTTAATATGATTTTGAGATAAATTACAGCCCTTGGTGTAGTATTATATTTTCCTGAGCATAACCAATGTTCTTAATGTTTAAATTTTGATATGGTTCCAAGAAAATTATGAGCCTCGGTCTTTTGTGCTCTTAACGGTTTTGGGAAAGTTACACAATAATAGGAGCCAGGCCAAGGTGTGAGTTGAATACCTGTCTGTCGTGTGTTATGGTCATTGCACAGTCTGAACCTTGGTCCACACTTATGGGCCTAGTTCGTGGCAGGTGAGTGGCTCACTAGATAAAGTTTTTTTTACGCCTACAAGTTTAATTTAAGGGTACTGGGAATCTTATAAAATATGAAAATTTCGAGTTCATAAACATACGTTGTATTTTAAGGAAAAATAACAGCAGGTCTTGACCACACATAATCATTAGGCACAAAATTGTGTAAAGCATTTTTGTCAGAGACTTCTTGATGGGGTGGTCAGTCTCTCGGCCATAATAAAAAGAATCAAATTCAACCAATAACGAAAGCACAATAGTCAATATTTCAGGATCCATCGCAGATCTGAGTGCAGACAGTAACCTATTTGCACGACTTCTGAGTGACACAAGATCTCAAGGAGAACTTGACATACCATTGCAATGTCTATCTAATGATACCCATATAATTAAAATTGCTTGAATATCAACCAATATAAGCCATTTTGATCACACTGAATTAAAGGCCATCTTGGTTAAGTCCCCATTGTCACACACCACACCTGCGATAGTGTCACCCTGGATATTTCTCAAACGAATTATTAATTACATGAAATCTTCAATTAGTTCCATTCATTTAATTAGTAATTTTTATACCCTAAACTACTGACTTAAAGTCCTTATTCACTTAAAAATACACGTTCAGACTGCTCTCACTATTTACAGTAATTGACTAACCTGATCGTCGGTCCTACACATACAAGGTAACTATCCAAACATGGTCCAACTGCTGCGCATACATTTATGTGCTAAACGCCACAATAACTCTCCTGATCGGCGTTAGCGAGCTGTATTTACACCCGACCACAAAAATACAGACCCAGATCATTCGTACAACTCGGGGACGAAACAGGGTGACTATGAAATATCCAAGTGTTTAGGCAACTTTAAATGGTGGCCTAGTCATGAACTCTTCAAAGACGGCTTACATAGGGTTAGCAGTCACCGAAAGTAAAAAAGGACGACATTTATCACGCGGAAGGGTGACATTTCACTAAAACGGAGGGCACCGAGACATGTTCTAATCCGTAAAGAAATTATAGTGTGATAGCTTTCATGTAAATAACCTATTATCCCCACCTGCGCTGAAGTGCAGCAATATAACACTATGTGTCGAGGAAATCGTGGTCTGTTTTTACGAGCCTTCCAGCCGTCACCAGCTCACCAGGATAGTCCTGGGTCGAAGCCCACGTCGTGCCACCATCCGTCGTTAACGAAACCTTTCATCATCAGCCTCCGGCTAAATGCTAACGGTGAGGTCTAAGGTGTCCAAAGGGCCACCCATATTACTGTAGAACATGAACATAGTTAACTAAACAGCCGCTACCCTCCTATCTAAATTATGTAGTACAAACATGTAGTAATCTGTAATAAAACTATGTACACTTAACTAAAGAAGTATTTTGGACAAACTCCATTGCAGAAATGGTGTTTCACAGAATACAGACAGACAAGTCAACAAACAGGACAGATTGCAGTCTCCGAAATGTGGTAATTTGTTTATTCGCAAGGAGACCATTGTGTTCGTCTGCTTTTTCATTGTTTTGCTGTCCAGAGATACTGTGTTATTTGTTTTCGTTCGCTTTCCTCGAGGTGTGTGTGTTTAAATGTGTCGTCTACTTCCAGTTTTTTTGTCGTTCGTTTTGTTTTGTCTTTTGTTGCAATTATATTTTGTCTGTTGTTCCGAACTTACTGACGGAATTCCTTTCGCAAAATAATCTGAGTTAATTTTTATTTTATTAATTTTTTTTGTGCTTGGGTGTTAGTTTGTGTTAATATATTTTCTCGTAAATCATTGACTGAATTCCTTGTGGAATTCTGTATGTTTAGTTTTGTTTGCCTGTTGCAATCAAAGTCCTTTTTTATGTTTATTGGCCGGTCTGTGTGCATTCTCTGGTTTTCTGTGAGACACCATTTGCTGCATTGGCGTATGTTCAAAATACTTCTTTAGTTTGTAACTTGCCACTTTGCAAGAACCGTTCAAAAATATGTAGAATAAAGCCACTGTATTTAGATTAACATATTTCGTTTAACCGTAACCTTCACACGATGCATTATCCACTTAACTAGTTTCAATACACAGTGCGTACCTCTGGCTACATCCACTCCAACTCATTTAACTTTTGTGTAAAACAGTTTAAATAACTGTTTTATAACAAAGTGCACGCAATGCATGTATCGTGACGTGATATGCCGTCTTGTATACGTGTGACAGTAGCTTCATTAAGATATATTTATCATGCAGATATGTATTGAAATGTATTTAATATCTTGTCCTGTTAAAAAGGCCTGGCATATTTGAGCATCATGAAAAATCCACGCCGAACGCAAAAATCCATAAAAAGGAGGACATATCCTTTTCCCGGACGTAATGATGATTCTAGGCTTTGCGGTATCGGCTAGTATTCTTTTCCCAGTCTAGCCAGTCACTAAGCGTAAAAAACGGGTCAATCTCTCTGAATGATTGATAATAACCTGGAAACTCGTATACATCTTCATTTTGTCGTTCTAAATGTTATTTCAAAAGTCTCATAAAATCTCGTGTCACAAAAATCAGTTTTTTTTTGTGGTTATTTCGGTTTCCATGGCTCCAATGTTGTAAACATCTGTATAAAAATAGTAGAGCATAAAATTTTCGACAAATTTTATTCAATAATTGTTTTATGCTCTCGACTGTTTTTGAGATCGAGGGGGGTGATAGCGCTGCGCTCAGCCACACATACTATAATGCAAGGTCAACTGTGAATCTCGGTGAATAATACGTTGAATTTGGAATAATTTGTGTTATTTTTAGTTAATAGGCCTACACTGTATTGAATAACGTTTTACATATATTTAATATATTCATTTAATGGTACTTACCTATTTCTTGTAATTAAACTCATTAAATCAATTTTTTATTGCATGTATTAATTTTATTTTTATTTATTAAGCAAATTTTAAATAGAAAAATAAAAAAGTATTTTATCTTTAAAATGTGTAAATTCTTAAGTACTAATTTTTCTACTACGCTTAGGCCTATAATTGTGAAGACGGACTCCTATAATACGACATTTTTCTATGACGTTTATACCTGAGATAAGAATGCTGACCCCATTACATACTTGCCCACTTTATAAGAAGAGAATTAGTAAAACATCTACAAGAAATTAAACTTTAGCGTAAACTGCACGCGGAAATTTTATTTCAAAATTCATTGCTCCCACATTTTGACAGGATTCACGCACATTTATCAAACTGTAATAAAGTTAACAAGTTTAACAGTTCCAGAAAGTTAATGAAACCTTTCTAAATAATAATATAGATAGATAGATAGATAGATAGATAGATAGATAGATAGATAGATAGATCAATTTGTAAACATTCGTGATGACAATGAAACAGAAATTTTCGAACGTCCAGAATATGACGATGAAGAAGAAAAAAATTAATACGTTTGTTCATTAAATTATTACCGATTTATAGATTTTATAGACCTTCACTTCAATTTGAATTGTAAGAAATGTACAGCTGCTGCATAAAGACAAAATTTAAATACATTTACTAGTTTTATTTTAACTTAAAATATACTTTCAATAATTTAATATAAAATGAAGATATACAGCAATATATTAAATATAATATTTAAGAGTTTACACAGTTTAAATATAAGATGCTTATTTTTTACTCTACTTTCAATAAATTAATATAAAATTGAGATATATACAGTAAGTATTTCACTTGATAAGATTTTTACTACACAAAGTAGGTAAATATTATTAAACAAATATATTACGTGTATGTAAAAACATACTAAATACAATGTATTAACTAATAAAATATACAAATAATTATTTATTGTTCATGATATTTTAATGATTTAATGGCATGGATACATAATTTTTCAACACCATGTTTTTATTTTTAATTTATACCAGATATTTTTTCTTATGTTAGACACAACATGTGACTAAATTTGGCACTTATGAAATGTTTGTACCTCTCATAGTTTCCGCGTAATGGCTTGTTAAAGTCAAAATTTGCATGTTTCCGTTTTAAGGACTACACTTAAACCAACTCACTTATCAAACTGAAAAAAATTTACAGTGGATAAAGAAGTCGCAGGCTACAGTGTCACGCACATAGAAACAAAGAATAACAATTTTTGTATTTAAATAAAAATGCTGAAATTTAAAATAAAAATTTTAAAAATTCAATATTTTTTAATACAAAAATATATTATTTTGTGGTTTAACATAGCTGAATTTGTAGTCTACATTATCGTTATTCACTATGAACCGCTTGGTAAATGAGTTGGTTTTAGTGTCGTCCTTAAAACGGAAACATGTAAATTTTGGCTTTAGCGAGCCATTACGCAAAAACTATGTGAGATAAAACATTTGTATAAGAGGAAAATTTAGTCACATTTTGTGTCTAACACAAAAAAAAATAACTGTTACAAATACAAAAATTTAAACATGGTGATGAATATTGCGGTAGACCGCGCCCTTAATAACTTGATACACGGTATAATTCACCGATATTCACGATTGACCATACATTACAGTACGAATGGCTGAGTGCTGCGTACTCTCCGCCCTATATCTAAAAAAAAAAAACGGTTGAGAGTGTGAAAAAAATTTTTAAAATAAAATTTGTCGCAAATTTTATTATCTATAATTTTAGTAATATATCTCAACATCATTGAAACTATAGAAACTTAGATAATCGTGAAAACCCAATTTTGTGACCTTTGACCTTGAATAACATACGACGCAGACACAAGATTCCTGTGAGATTTTTTAGATAACTTTTAGAACGCCAAAATGAAGGTGTGTACAAGTTTTCAGCATATTATCTTTCATTCTGAGGTTGATCCCTAATTTGCCCGGACTAGTCTGTGACTTCAAAGGGAAGAAAGAAGGTAGCTCCACATGTCTTGCGAAAGTGCCTGGTGAGAGAGGGGGAGCGGGTGGACAGTTGAGTGCTGTCTTGTTATAGTACATTATCACCAGCGACATATGTGAGTTCTAGGGGAGTAGAGATCTTCCCGAGTGTAAATGACCAGGTGATCACTAATATGTGTCTTAACAATTGTGTAAGTAATTAACAGCTTTTGATTTCGTGTTGTGGCAAACACATTGAATCTTATTTTGATTATGTTCCTAGGTAGGAACGAATAAAGGTTTCAAATACGTCAAATCATCCATAAAATAAATGGATTCATGATTATAAGTTAGTTAAACTGTTGTATAAATAAATGATTACCAACAAAGCAGTGTAAATGTATTTTAATTAACATATTTGCAAAATACAACTATTACAAGTAAGACCTCACTATGACCACCGTAGCAGCAGTCAATTGAAGAAAGTCCGAACGCCACCGTAAATATAACACATTAAATAAAGCTGACAAAATCATTAAACTGTTGCAATGCTCTAGTCAAAACAATACGTAACTGTTTGTAAACACATTTATTGAAATACTTAATTATACTGCCGTGCAAAGTGTCATATAACTTATTAGCATCAGCGGCATCATTTCAGGTTTTCTTTTGCGAGGGGGGGGAGGCAAGATTTTTTTTCGGTGACAGTGACCTTGTTGCATCTTTATTATTAATTAAGCATGTATAAATTAGAAACTTTAATAATAAAACTTCAGTTCTATGTGCTTAAATTAACATTACTTAAATAACAAAATATTAAAAAACATATTTTATGCATATAAAATTCTAAATGTAGGGGCAGAACATTTGCCCCCCTGCCTCCCTAAAGGACGCCCCTGATTAGCATGCCGCTTGTAAATAAATAACATTACATTCCTCGGTAGTAGGTATTTGAGTACCCTGTGATTAAAGTTTGTTCATAAATTGATGTGCGGAGAGAAGCGTAAGACGCATGGATCACAAGAAATGAAAGAAATAAACACGGGATTAACTTAACATTTTACACACCGTATTTCAATGGTAATAAAATTATTTCTAACTATTCTCAAAATAGATGTCACCAATGACAATACGTCAGAGTTCTCAGGAATATTTCCAGCAAATCCGGAAAACGTACACTGCTCTAATTCTGAATACGACGTTTGCAATATTCGTTCAGGAGTCTACGAGGTGTAAGCCTACATTCATCACTCTTCCTTTATCGGTGGCCCTCGCATTTCAAAAAATTATTAATCCTACAAATGAATTTATAAACTATATCCGATCACATGGTGCCTATTAACCTACAACAGAAAGTTGTAACATATTTACATACATTATAAGAAAAGATAAATTGATATAAAATTGCTTACTAATAAATAGTTTAAAATTACAATAAACTTGCCCACTTCACCGCGAATTATTACTTATTTGAACCACTTATTTAATTACAGCTACCTGAGGTTACTTCGGACACCAATTAAACTCTGTACAATTTTTAGGAGATTTTAATTCGTATGTAGTAACCCTAAATGAAGAAATAATAAAGTCTTTATGTCGGACATTATTGATAATGGTTCTTTGTGCTCCTATTTACTCGTAAAGTTGTAGTGTGTGAAATTAATATTCCATAAAAATGTCCAAAGTTTTTTGTTATTCCAAGTAACCCCAATTGATGAGTAAGTGAGCCGTTATTTTTGTCTTTTAACATTTCTATATCCAATCCTGTGTCAAGTGGAGTATGTGGTACGTAAAATAAAATAACACTATACCAAACCTCAAAGTTTTAAAACATTCCGTACAAAATTGTATAACCTCAAAATAAATATCAAAAGTTACCTGAGTGATATTGTCAAACCAGAAGTCATCAGTGTTCATCACTGGCCAAGTCTCCATCGCATCAATAACTATAAGCGGGGCATCTCGATTTAAGTAGCCATCAAGTAGCTGCTCATAAGCAACATTCCCCAGTCGATCTACATACTCTAGTGCTTCGCATGACTGAAAACCAAACATTTACGTAATTAAAAATAAATATATATACTTATAGACTACATCTCAATGTCAGTAAACATTAAGATATACTATTTATCACACTACAATAACACAAAATTAACTTATGTAAATGTTTTCAAGTAATTTCAGCATGACTTGTATTATCTTATGCAATCTACATGACACCAGCAAACATTCTGTATTAATTCGTTATTATTAAAGTAATAAATACAATAAAACATGAGTCATAGATGTCTCTCAATGTAGCAAGAAAATCTTGCTTTCTACTGAAGTTTTTTCTAATTGACAGAAGGATTGCTGAAAACATTACTTTGTTCATGTGACAAGTAAACTTTTAATCACCAAACTTTGACCCTCTTAAAATAAGTTATAATCAAAGTAACTAGTCAAAGTAACTACTCAGGTTGAAGATATTGGTTTATGTCCCAATAACGTATCACAGTTACTATAAAACCACCTGGCATCATGGAGAGTGAAGGATAAAAGGAATGTTATTAATTCGGTTGCACTCTGAAGAAATAACATTTTCTCCGAAGTTGTTTGCTTCACTCATCTACACTTTAAACAATAGTATATAAATTTACCAGACATCCATGGTAGCACTCCTGAACCTTTTTTTATAAAACAGTCGAATGTCTACTGAAGATACCAGACATGTATTGTAACAACTGTAAAAGTTTGCATGTTTACGAGACGGAAGTATGATAACTGTACCATACTGCATCTGGGATAATAACTTATTTGAGGATGTTTTTTTAACAGTGTAGTATTTCAGGCACTTTGTGTCGGAGTCATAAATTTAACAGTACATTCTGTTTTCTTCAATAATAAAAGCACACCAGAAAAATAAAGACTTATTATGCATAACTGACCAGAACACGACGGATATTATCTGCTTTGTACAGGCCTACAGTCCATTAGCGTCATTAAATAATGAATCTTTTATGATTGTGCGCTCATGAGAGTTTTAAAGGATTATTTTGAAGTACGACAAAATCTACAACGCATCACTTGCACTAACATGACATGTGATGAAGGATACATGATAAGGGACGGAAATTTTAAATAAAAAGTACGTCCTAAGGTTTAAGTCTGCCTCCAACTCAATATGGGGTTTCAAGCAACACAGTGGTAACACATTATCAACAGAGACCTGAAAAATTCACGTTTTCTTTTCGGCAGAAGATAGAACTCTAAAACAACTGTAAATTTATGTCACTTTCGCAGTTTGGCCTTGACTTATTTGACTCCTTATGAAAGGCGCTGAGCAAACAATAAGCGTCAGCGAGCATCCAATGAGCAGCTGTTGTTTACTTCAGCCAACAAACATTCTTTGGAGACTAGCCTACAGGTCAGGGAACCCGAGAATTTTTCCGGTCCCTAATTATAAACAATTCAAGTGACCTGCATGAGTGCCAAAAAGGCAGCATGCGGCAAGCGTAAATTAGCAGCGAAAAGTATTTCAAACAAAATTTAAATTCTTCGCATGTAAATAGTGCAGAGGCATCACTGAAAATTTTTACGTAAAAATGGTAATTGTAATTTGATTATAGCAGAAGATTATGAGAGGCAGATAGCATGGGACATGAAAACAAAAATATTCAGTGCCCCCTCAATGCTAATTAGAAGTGGTTAGATGTCGCAGTATCTTTGAGGATGTCAGATAAGTAAACAAATAGATACACATTTCTGATAATTAAATGTTCATTGGATCACTTATACAGTACTTGCTATTCATGTAAAAATTATGTGCGTTAACTTAACCTAGTAAACTCTCAGTGTGTGTCCGGATTCTACAATAATACAACTTTGATTTACAAACAATAAAATGGGGGCATAGATATTACAGCACATATACATACATTTTGTGATATTATTTTGTGTTACAAATAAAGCAGTACACCGGTAGATAGATTTCATGTAATGTTTGGTAATCTTTAGTTTATTTTTCTTCCAGTTTGGTAGTATTATAATTAGTGTTATAAACGAAATTTGATAACCAAACGGTCTGCAAGAGGAGGGAAAACGTGTTTCTCTTAGAAATCTTCCGGATCACGTTAACACATCATTTTCTCTCGCATAGGCCCTACGTTATTTCCTTTCGGTGTTTTGGTATATGAAACATGATCGAAAGAAAACTTTTTGCTATAATAGTTTTGTTAAAATATAGTTAGATCTGCTATGACTTGTCAGCGAGAACATTCAGATAATTCCTCTTCTTTTTTTAATAATACCAACTTTATTTTGTGATTTTGCAGTCATATACAGAGCCAGGTGAACAGTAATTTCCTGACTGAGTAATCATTTGGTTTTTTAACTTCGGATACACAATGCATATCTCAGGAATCCTGAAGCTGCTGTGATCGATTGACATACATAGTCATATAAATTCCATTTTAGGTTAAAAAAAAAGGTACTTAAAATATTGTTACAAGTTTAAGACATAAACTTTATTTGTGGGCAATTCCCATGAGTTCTTTTGGGATAGAGGTCTTATAATTAGGAATAAAAGAATTAAATTAAGTACTGGATTTAATAGCTCACAAAGCTACGAAATACACAAAACAGTAATCAACTATAACTCTCACAACACAATTAGTTATGCACACAATTACTACTGTGTCATAGACACATTAATTAACTTTGACAATTAAAGCACAAAAATGTCTTCCATCAATTAATTAAACAGTACAAATCACAATAAAATTCAGTCCTATATCCAATCAACAGTATTTCAAGTAGTGACAGTGTACAACCTTAATAGTCCGCCGTGGCGATGAATCGTCGTGTGCTGCGCAGACCCCGAGTGCACCGCTGTCTTCACTCTTGAGGTCTTCGGTTCGACTCCCGTCGCGTACCTCTTCTTCGCCCGTCAGCCCGCCGCAGCAGTCCTCTTGGTTCGTCCAACACTGCTCCGAAGGTAGCCGCGTGCCGCCTCACAGTAGACTTTGACATCACCAAGATGTTTTCACCAGTCTCTCTCCACAGGCGTAGCACCTTCCTCTAGCACTTCCAATAGCGAACTCCCCTCAAATGTGCCGATTCTGCACTTTTATACTAGGCAAGACAGTCGGGTCTTCCCCGCATTTCAGGGTCTAAAAATAGACATTACATCATGTTTCTGACATGATTTTAGTCATGTAGGCAGCCCCCGAAGGGTTAAAGCGCAGTTAGAACAGGTATCTATGACATAGTTTCGGCGGGATTCCCACCACAAGACACCAGGGCTTTGAGTCATGGGCCAGCCCACAAAGTGTTACGAAACAGCCGCAGACCGCCGGCCTCCAGGTACATGGCATGCAACACTGCCCCCTCCTTAAGTCTTTTCGTCCCGAACAGTCACAACAGCCTCAGGTCCATCGTACAGGGCTAATCTGTCGATGTGTACAACTTTAGGTCCTCTCGCCCTAGAGCCTCGACGAACAATCCGAAACACCACATCATTGATCTTCTTCACTATTTCATAAGGGCCTTCCCAATTCTTCTGCAGCTTGGGACAATACCCCTTCTTTCTCTGAGGGTTGTACAACCACACCAGTTGTACTTCTTGGAATGTTTCATCTGGTGCATTCCTATCGTAGCGAGTCTTCATCCTGTCGGTGTTGATCCTAAGGTGTCGCCGGGCGAAGTTGTGCGTGTGAACCTACTTGCGACGTAATTCGCTGGCATACACTGGGGATGCAATCTGGTCTTCCTTCGCCGGTCGTCCGAACATCAGGTCGCTCGGGAGACGAAGCTCTCTTCCCAACAGCATCCTTGCTGGAGTCACCTTAGTTGCTTCATGGATGGCAGAGCGGTATCCTAGCAGAAACAGTGGTACGTTGGAGTCCCAATCCTTTTGATTATCAGACACAAAGATGGATAGGTATTGCTCAAGGCTGCGATTAAGGCGTTCAACCATTCCATCACACTATTTTCTTCATAACTTCTTGGAACAGGTTCGCTTCGAAATTCCGCCCTTGGTCCGACTGAAGCTCCAATGGCACCCCAAACATTGATAACACATGATCGACCAGTGCATCAGCCACTTTGCTACTTCTTGATTCGGAATGGGAAGAACCTCTGGCCATTTGGTGAAGTAATCCTGCACCACCAGCAAGTACCGATTGTTTCTCTCGGTCATTGGCAAGGGACCCAAGATGTCGACCGCCATTCTCTCGAATGAGGCTCCAACATTGTACTTCTGGAGACGACCTCGGCCTCTGATCCTCGGACCTTTCTTTGCGGCACAGTCGTCACACATTCGGCACCATCTATCGACATCTTCATGGCAATGAAGCCAGTAAAACCTCTCTCGAACCTTGTTGAGTGTCTTATTAATACCGAAATGACCACCTGACACAGAATTATGGAGCTCCTTCAGTACCTCTGGGACCTTGTTCTCTGGGAGGACCAACTGTAGGTGTTCATGTCTGCCATCTGCACTCTCCCAGTTCCGGTAGAGGACACCATTCTTCAGAACAAGTGAACTCCACTGTGCCCAACATGCCTTAGTTGTAGCACTCTTTTCAGATAGCTCCTGCCATTCTGGCCGGTGGTCCTGCTCTTTCCAGTCCAGTATTGGGCACAAGTCTGGGTCATTTCTTTGTTCTTCTCTTATCTCGTCATCAGTCCAGTAGCACTTCCCTTTGGACATTGATGCCTGGAGCCTTGTTGTTCTGACATAGCGCACCCCTCCATTTTTCTCCTCTTGCCGTTCACAATGGCGACAGTTGGAGTCACAAGGTCTGCGAGATAATGCATCTGCATTATTGTGGGAGCGACCAGCATGATTTTGTATATCAAAGTTGTATTCTTGAAGGTGTTGTATCCATCGAGCTATTTGTCCTTCGGGATTCTTGAAGTTCAGTAGCCAGCGTAGAGCAGCATGATCTGTTTGCAGAGTAAATTGTGTTTCATATAAGTAGTGGTGGAAATGTGATATGGACTTCACCATTGCCAATAGCTCCCTGCGAGTGACACAATAGTTTCTCTCTGGTTTCTGCAGCACTTTGCTGAAATATTCTAGAGGCTTCTCTACTCCATCTTGAACCTGTGATAGCACAGCACCGATGCCTACATCACTCGCATCTGTGTCCAATATAAACTCGCCTTCATTATCGGGGAAGCCCAAAACTGGAGGGGACATTGAAACTTATTTTAGTTTTCTGAAAGAGGCTTCACATTCAGGCGTCCACAGGAATTTTCTTTTGGCTTCAGTAAGCTCATGTAGTGGTTTAGCAATCGTAGCAAATCCATGTACAAATCGCCTATAGTAAGCGCAGAGTCCAAGAAAGCTCCTCACCTGTGTCCTGTCTGTTGGTTGTGGCCAATCTTTTATTGCCCTGGTTTTTTCTGGGTCAGTCTGGATTCCATCAGCTGATACCACATGCCCTAGGAAACTAACTTTCTTTTGGAACAGGTGGCACTTCTTGGGAACCAGCTTCAGATTTGCAGCAGCCACTTTCTGGAACA
>PNEQ01059548.1:0-13544 GCA_003012365.1 Medauroidea extradentata
AAATTTTTTTGAAATTTTCGAAATTTTGGAAAATTTTGGTGATTTGACACTCAAGGTCAAGGTTAAAGGTCAAGGTCAGGGTCAAGGTCATCCAACATGGCGGCCGGGGACGTGACGTCACAACATGGCGGACAAATCCACACTCGGCTGAAATCCACACTCCGGCTCCATGTCCCAGAACCGGCTAAATCTTACTACTGGCATGCTTGAAGAACTTACACATCTCTCTCTCTCTCTCTCTCTCTCTCTCTCTCTCTCTCTCTCTCTCTCTTTGGAATATGAAAGGAGAGAGAGACATTCTTTAAAGTTTAAATATTATCTGGCAATCTTTGTCGAAGTTGTTTTGTTAGGGAGCAGACAAATAACACATGTCTGTTCATGATTCTAAGATATTTTACTTGTTCTGCTATTGTACTGGACTAACATTTGGCTTGTATGGATTGAGAATCTGAGTTTCAAAGTCAATTGTTGAAAAAAGTTCTGACAACTTTATTTATACGACTGAATCCAAGGAGCATGACAAAGCCATCAAGAAGTTGACACAGATCTACTACTGTCCCAGTCTCCATCTTTCACTGTAGTCTTATTGCACCTGGCATTGCAAGAGGAGGATGGGTTTTCTCTCTCTATGAACACGAAAAATGCTGAACTAGATTACAACTAGACATTCAGTGAAAAAAGATCAGATTTCCCACGTCAGACGGCTACAGAAGACAACCAAATCTAGTTGGATAACAACTGATTGGCAACACTGTCGCGCGTGTAAACTTCACTGATCAAGTTGAATTTGTGCCCAAGCCACACCACCCTCGTTGTTTTAGATATGATCGGCGGCGGCGCGGCCAGAACGCTCCGATCAAAACTTGGTGGCAGTATCGGCTGACGGAACGGATGGCTGTGCGACGGTGCATGGCGCGAGATGTTCGATATCTCCGGGTCTCGTCTGGCCGGCGTGATGGATGCACGACGTGGTCTGGAGTGGCTGCCGGACGCGGGCGAGGGTGCCAGTCGCTCCATCGCCGACGACGCGGTAGCCTCTCAGGCGGTTTTATTAAGTAACCTGCTGGGGTTAAGACGACTCTCTAGCAAGAAATTTTCTAGAACATTGAGTGTATACGCTTGTGTCTGTAAATAATCAAATAGTGAAATGAATACGGAGACCATCCCACATTTGACAATATAGAACATTAAAAATTGTTAATAAGACATTTTTTATTTATTTTTTTTTTGTTAAGAAAAATATATTCTTATTTTCAAATACCTTGCCTGTGATTAGTTTTTGTCTGCTTAACTACTGAATGTTTCTTGTTTTAATGTATGATCAATTAGGATTTTTTTCCTGTTCTTTAATTTCCTGGCTTAGCTTCCTTCTGCATAACACTATTCAGTTGTTCTGGGAATATAGTCTCTTACCAGGCAAGTCACCCTTTTTTAATTTGGTCCTATTGTAACCAATTAGAGAGAAAAATTAGTGAGCATGACTAACACTAACATTTTCAGGGCATTGATTCTCAGGCTCTTGAAGGCAAGAGAGAAAAATTAATCATTGCGTCTGTAATTCAATCCATTGGCTTTTGACACATACAACAACGACATACTGTTACATATATAAATTGCGTGCTATTTGACTACAAGGTCAACGATCGGCCGCGGGCTACATATAGGGGGTTGGGTCAAACAAGTAGTACAAGTACTTCAAGTCATTAAGTAGAGCATTTATTTCCATTATCTCCCTCACTGGTAATGACATGATATAAAACACGTGTTCATGGACGGGAGTTCTGAACGTGTGCATGTAGGACTTCTCAAGTCCTCACAAAGTATTCATAAATGTAGTTTCAACTAGCAATGTTGTTGTAAGGACACATAACTTCATGCAAGTTATCGCGGTGAGCACTCTACAAAGCACCACGTGCTGTTTGAACAAATTTTCCACATTCGTGCCGTTTGTTGTCGAATTCCGTTGTGCCTTCGCAGTCCAAGTCAGTCCAGAAAGTCCTTGACCATAGTTAGGTACCTGCCTAATCTTGGATTGTCATTAACCTTCCAATATCTTAGTCACTATACACTTCGTATTCGATTTTCCGCGGCGGGGTTGGTCCCGGGATTTTCGCATGTGGGAATCGTGCCAGACGATGCCGCTTGTAGGCGGGGTTTTCTCGGGGATCTCCCGTTTCCTCTGCCCTTTCATTCCGGTGTCGCTCCATACTCATCTCATGTCACCCCTCACCAGCGCTAATAACCTTGATGTTAAGCGCTGGCCAAAATTTCTCATCTGACTCGTATTCGGTTTTGGGGAGTTCCCGGGTGTATCTCCGAAATCCAAGGTCCAATGCCAATAAAATTAAAATGGGATCTACATGTACATATTCCCTTTCCAACAAAAAAGAATTTTCCAAATCGGTTAATAAATGACGGAGTTCTGAAGTAACTATTATAAAAAAATACAACCGAATTGATAACCTCCTTTTCTTGAAGTCGGTTAAAAATATGCAATTTTCTATTTTTGTGACTACATATTACTATGTGCCCGTGTGATTTTTTAAAGTGTAAAATCGATCATTTCAAGACCCTTATTCTTTTCACCGAAAGTCCCACAAGGTTACATTATCATTACCACAACTGCCATCGTTATTTTCATCATCATCGCCTTCACCGTCATAACTACTGCCATCATTATCAAACATGAATCACTTAAGTATTACGGTACTTCACAGTGGACTATTGTAACGGTCTGTCCGTCTCGGAGAAGCCAGTCACCATAGCAAGAGAAGCTACGTTGCATTGCCTCCTCAAGATACACACAAAGCATTGAATTTACGTGCAATAGTGTTGGGTTAACAAATCTCCAGAGTTGTCCCACCATTTAACTGGAAGTGAGCGTTACATACATAACTACAGTGCAGCATTCTATCAATAGTTCTATACTGTTAACATTGTCCACAGACCTTTATTTTCTGTGTTTGCCACAATGCATGGCTGAAGGCGTGCATATCTCGCTTTATTATCTGACAGCAGACTGGACTTCCAAGTTACTTTGTGCTCAACTGACGTTTGCTGTTGGCCGGCAGTTAGTGTGGGTCCCCTGAAGAACCTCTTCATCCTATTATGTAAGATCAACTGTAAATTACCCACTTCTCTGTAATGCGGACACATAAATATACGAAGACTCGGAGCCAAAAACAATATGGAGTGTGCACGGTTGAGTACAGGTCAGTGAATTCTAGCCTGTCGCCAAATAAAAACGTTAAATTTGCACGTTTCTACTGATGGAATGGTAATATGATTGGTACCATGCTGATACAAATTACAAGGCATCGTCAAAACTACACCATTACAAATAACTTGCAGATCGCCAATTGCGGCACGACCAACACTTCCCTTACAGGTAATGTGTTAATGATTCCTCCGCTCCCTTCCCCACTTTCCCAGTTCTCTGACATGTGAGGTAAGGTAAAGTGTGAGTGGTCTGTACATCTCGTCGACAGGGAGGTCATGAGAGACGACGACACACAACTTGACACAATGATAGGAGCTGGGAGATGAGTCGACGTGGCCTTTGCTGAGGGACCGTCCCAGCATTCGCCTGGAGCTATTTCGGAGAAACATTTCTGATGTATGGTTTGTTATGTTTCGCTACCAATAAGAACACATTTAACAGTTTCTTTGTTGTGAAACACACGCCGCAGCATAGTTTTATGCTCCAAGGCGAACTTCGTGCTCTTTTAGAGCTTGGAAGACCTCGGTTATCCGCGTCTTAAAATTATGCACTCTGTGTTACATGATGATGGAACCCATAATGTACTACTCTGTGCTTTACCCTGATACCTCTAATCGGTTTTACGTCTCCCTCACTTCCCCCTTATTCCACATTCCCACTTTGTCTCCCTGTCTCTGCCTCTCTATCTCTACCTATCCCGCACTCCTTCCTTATCACTCTCCCTACCTTTCACTCCCTCCCTATATCTTTTTGTCTACCTCTCTACCTCTCTCACCCACGCCCTATATCTGTCTACCTCTCTCACTCACTCCCTATCTCTCTGTCTCTTTTTCTCTCTAGGTATTTCTCTACCTCTCTCTCACTCTCTTCTTATCATTTTCTAACTCTCCCTTACTCCCTCTTCATGTATCTCTCAGTCTGTCTCTCTCTAGCTCTCCCTCACTCCCTCCCTATCTCGCTCTGTTTGTCTCTCTTTCTCCCTCAGTCTGTCCCTCTCTGTCTCTACCTCTCCCTCAATCCCTCCCTATCTCGCTCTCTGTCTCTTTCTACCTCTTCCACTGCACGGCTACAGTGGTCTGAGCCGCGAGAGCCGGTAAGTAATGCAGCGTGATTATTTGCGGTGAATGCAATTCCCGTCTGGCAGTAATCAGGCTCGCTGCTGGATCTCGCGAAACAAGCCGAGTCCTGCAGCCAGCTATAAACCTCAATTACTGAGCTGGATTGCGTGCTACAGCAGGCTGGGCTTCCAGTTAATGCGTCCTCAAACTGTATCCACCTACGCATGCGCTACAGCGCCGGCCAGGCCCAGCACGCACCGCAAGTCCACCCAGCCTCGGCTACACTGTCAACAACTTCCTGTAAACTGTAATGAACATTTTTAACCCAAACACAGTATGGGCAGCGAATATTATAACGAACACCGATCACCCTTTTAAAGTGGTGGTCAACGGGTCTTCCCTCGGAAAAAAATTTTGGATTTCAAGGAGCAAAACAGTGCAATTTTAGAATTTTTATCGTAACGAAACATAAATACTACACTGGTTCAAAATATTTTAAATCTTTTAATATGATTTCTTTTTTCAATTTTTGTGGCTTATGAGGGTAGGGTGTTAGAACCCCAAACACCTCCCCCCTAGCTTCGGACATGACCTGCGAACCCCCAGTAATAACTCTGCATTCGAGGTGTGACAGTCTGGCCTCGTGATTTGAATATTTTCGCTACTAACCCAAAGTAAACACTATTCAAACGATATGAATGAAATAATTTTGGGAAAAAGTAAATGTATTAAGCTACATAATAACACATTTGTTAAATCAAGTAAAAATACACTTTAAAAATACAGGTATTCAAAGATATGCAAAAAATGTAAGTACAGTACATTCTCGAATTTTTTAACACAAACAATATTCGTAATTCTGTAGCCCAATACTTTTACTTTCACCACCAATTATTTCATTAATATTGTATGAATAGTTTTTAAGTTACTTTGGGTAAGTAGCGAAAATAGTCAAATCGCTACTTTGACGTCGGCTACTAAAACTATTAAACCGAAAAATATTTTATTTGTGGAAAATTACTACTAATGTAACGTGTAAGAGTTGGGCGGTGCTTGGAAAAATTATAAAATTACGAATTTTCGGTGCAGAGGTCCCTTGATATTTCGCTACAAACTTATGACCTTGTGGAAACTTTCAACAGTTTTATTCACTTCAGAATGATAGTCTAAATGGTGTAACATTTTTGACGCAATGACTCAATGCGAATTGTCGCTAATAAACTTAATTTTCGCGGAATACTTTTTTTTTTTTTTTTTTTGGATCAGCGTGCTTCCATGCCTTACATGCACATATGCAGTAGTGCTTTATCGTTAACGATTGGATGTTTAGAATTCTTAATGCACTTAGGGGTTATACCCGTAACTCAAATGTGCGAGATGTCGCATCAACCTCATTATAATTAGCTCAGTCAAATGAGAGTCGTCTTTACACAAAAGGCGTATTTTAGCGGTTGAATTGTTCACATGCTGTTAGCAAGTGTTTACGGAAAGTGTTTGAATTTGCAAGAGATCGCTAAACAGCGAAGAAAAATGGGTACCACCATGGAGTTAAGTAATTATGTTGTTGCTAATGCCTATCAGCATGGGGGTGGCGCGGTGGTCTAATAGTCAGACAATTCGCCTCCCACAAAGGCGATCCGGGTTCGATTCCCGGCGGGGCCGGTCACCGGATTTTGGCATGTGGGAATCGTGCCGGACGATGCCGTTGGTCGGCGGGTTTTCGCGGGGGTCTCCCGTTTACCCAACCCCTTCATCCCTACACTACTCCATTCTCACCTCATGTCACCTCGTCGTTAAGCGCTGACCAAAATCTCTCACTCACTATCAGTAGAGACCTGAAAAATTCGCGTTTTCTTTTACGCACAAGCTAGAATTCCAGCTACTATATCAGTTCGTGTTACTTTCGCAATTGACCATCGACTTATTTGTAGGGACCCTGGTTTTCCACGAAAAGAATTTTACCCCACTTTGTTTCAGTGCCTTACGTGCACATCTCCAGTTCTGCTTCATGGTTATTGGCAGCGTGTCTATATGAAGAGCCGTATATAATTTGTCTGAGTCAATTTCAATGAAGTCTCTGCAACACCTCACGGCTGTGATATGCCGGTAGAATCCCAAGGCTTGAGAGAGTTAATGTATCCAATCACTGACCACGAAGCAGAACTGCAGATGTGTACACTGTAAAAAAATTCCTTGAATTTTTAGGAAGTTATTATCCCAGACGCAGTATGGTACAGTTACCTTACTTCGTCTAGTAAATATGCAAACTGTTATACTTGTTACAATACAAGTCTGGAATCTTCAGTATACATTTTACTGTTTTATAAAAAGGTTTAGGAGCTACCATGGATGTCTGGGAAACCCTTATACCATACCTACTTTCTTATCACTCCTATACGCACGTCTGGTAAATTTACAAACTATTTTTTAAAGTGTACGTAAGGCACTGAAACAAAGTGGGGCAAAATTCTATTCGCGAAAAACCAGGGTCCTTACTTAGTTGACATCACGTGGAAGTCTCTGAGCCAGTAATAAAAATATACATCTGTATCAGCGAGCAGCTAATGAACAGCTGTTGTCTGTTTGAAGACATAGTTATTCTTGGAGGCTAGCCTACAGGTTGTGAACCGGCGAATTTTTCCTGTCTCTACTTATCCGGAATATAATTGGATAGCATAAAGCAAAACACTTCTTCACGAATATGTCTCCTGGAAAATGAACCACTGTAAATTATTTTTTACATGTACAACGTAGTAAATTGTACAATGAATTAGAACTATGCAGCTGCAAGAAATGAAAAACTAATATTGCGTCATTTTCTTCCTAAATAACTTAAGTCCTGTCCCTATTGCTCCTAAGTACAGTTTGTTTTGATTTCAGATTTTTTCGAGATTAAACAGGAAATAATGGTACAAGTAAACATCCTGTGAACAAATCCTGTAACCGTCCTCCTGCCTCGGTTGCCAGAACATGCAAACATCCACAACCTGTTTGCAGCATGTTTGCAAACACCAGGAGCGTTAAAATGCTCTGTTCACAGAATCCGCTACCAATACAGCCGCTAAAATACGCCTAATGACACGCAACCAGTAACCATGAAGCAGATCTGAAGGTAAAAAATATATATACAACCTGACGAAAAAGCCCTTTCGAGAAAATCTGTTATTTCTAACCATCACCCATCCGTAGCGACCGTAAATTTTCGTGAAAATATTTTGAAACCAGTTTGTTTCAATGCCTTATGTTCACACCTGCAGCTATATTTAAAAGTCAGTGACTGAGTGTTTTTTTTAAGTCTCAGACTAAATAGTAATTAGAGACATGAACAATTCACGTTTACTTTTACAAACAAGCAATAATTCCAACTACTACAATATCGTGTTAATGTCACAATTGGCGCTTGCCTTTTATGACAGTTCCCGAAAGTCGCTGAGCCAATAACAAAAACGTAAGTAAATGAAGGCCTATATCACGGTGTTAACGAACAGCCAATGAGCAGCTATAGTATGTGCTTGAGCAGACATACATGTTCTTGGAGGCTACCCTACAGACCAGTGAACACGCGAATTTTTCCTGTCTCTAGTAGTAATACATAGACACATGCAAAATTCGCGTTATCATTTGGTAGCAGAATAGACTTCACTTTCCTATACATAACAGAGCATAATCTGCGATTCAATTGACTACGAACTTTTATATACGTGTGTTACGTCTTTACAGAGATTGGTATTTCTACCGTGTAAGTATTCTCCGAGGCAAGTCACGACAATATCGGCCAGCGGGAGACGTCGAACAAGCCTACAGTCACTTGGAGTCTAGTCAGCAGTAAGAAAATAACGCGAATTTTGCATGTCTCTAGTAATACATATGTGAAATGACGTGTCGGCTCATTTTATACGGGCGAATTTCGCCGCTTATTGGCTGCCCGAGGTTGTTGATACCAGCCCTGTGTATTTTTGGCTCCTGCATGTTACGATAGGTTTCCTATTGGTCTGGAAGCAAGCTAGCGAGACAGCCGCCTTAACGCTCCACTGAAAAAAGAGTAGGCTATAGTTGCAGGTACCATACTTAGGGCCACGGTTTTGTCGCGAGAAGATTTTTGCCCCACTTTGTTTCAGTGTCTCTCGTGCACATCGGCAGCTTTGATTCATGGTTATTGGCAGCATGTCTTTGTTAAGACACGTTTCTCATTCGACTGCACCAATCAGAATAAGATTATTGTGACTCCTTACGTCTGTAATTTGCCAAGGCGAGTGAGAGTAAAATATCCAATTACGGGCGATGTAGCAGACCTGTAGACGTGCACATAACGCATCGAAACCAAATGTTGCAAAAATCTTTTCACCATAAAATCGTGGCTCTAACCATACTTTGTTAAAATAAGGACAAAAAAAAAAACAGTTTAGTTGTCGGAACTACTCTGGACAGTTTTTTCAACAATCTGTTTTGTAGAAGAAACAAAGAGCCTTGTTGTTTTTACACACCAGATGGTAACTTCTACAAAACAGATTGTTGAAGGAACTGCCCAGAGTAGTACCGACAACCAAACTGTTTTGTTGTCCCTATTTTAACAAAAGTATGGTACCTACAACATTAATCTTTTTTTAAGTGCCGATTGGTGGTAAGCGTTTCCGCCATGTTGCTGGCCAGCCAAGCCATTTTGCTGGCGTGTGTGACTGAGTTTGCCTTCCAGCTATTTCACTTCTGTATTCCTAAATATTATGTGCCGTAGATGTGCGGTGTCGCTGTTAACTTGTTCTGATCAGCACAGTCAAATGAGGAACGTCTCTGCACAAATATATACTGCCAATAACTAGGGACGGGAAAATTTCGCGAATTCAATGACCTGCATGCTAGAATCAAATATCCTATGCATACTCAAGCCCCGACCATTTGACCACTAGCTGCTACTCTGGGGAACAGCAGACAATGAACGAATAGACGGAGCTTGAGTATGTATAGGATTTTTGATTCTAACATGCAGGTCATTGAATTCGCGAAATTTTTCCATCCTTACCAATGACTACAAAGCAGAACTTCAGAAATGTATACTGAAGCAAGTTATGGTACAAAAATCTTTCCACGAAAATGTCCGGTCCCTATACCAACCCGGCCTCCGTGTCTCACGGGCCTTGGCGAGCAAGACCAACCAAAATCCCTCGAAAAGCAAGATGTTCCATAAAATTGCCGAAACCATTTCTTAAAAAAACCTGGTCTCCCGAGGAACAGGGCTTCCCGCTTCATCCACGCGTAAAGCACTTTAGCGCTAGTGTTATGACAATTCCCACGCGGTAAACGTATAAATGGAGCAGAGCAGTGAAAACGTATTAACATATAAAGTGCAGCGGGACGGGGCGGGACCGGCGGAGTCGAGACGAGAGTGTTTCGTTTATCCTCGGGCATCTTCGAGGCTACTATACGTGGTTCGCGATATAGTGAGCTCTTTTGAAGACAATCTTGTCTAAAATAATAATAGAAAAAAATATTTTTTGTGTCGTTAAACGTTAACTGTTGACTACTGTAAACTTTATACACTTTTATTGTTAAATAGACATCCTTGTTTCCGTTAAAAAGTGGCAGGAGACTATAATACAGCTGAAAAGAAAAAAGTACCTAGGGTTTAAAAAGTGCTCACTTAATCCTGAATGACCAGACACCTTAAAAATTTGCGTTTTCATTTGGGCACAAGCTAGACCTATTAACTGTAAGTATGTGTCACTTTCACGAATGACATTGTTTGACACCTCCTTGAAGTCTCTGAGCCAATACTAAAATTGTAACTAACACACACCTATATCACTTTAACAGCGAGCAGGTAACGAGTATCTTCCATCTGCTTCAGGTTTTAAATATTCTTGCAGGCTAGCCTACAGGGCAGTGAACCCGCTAATCTTCACGGTCTCTGATAATTAGAGATGATGGTTAGAGATGATGGTATATCGCGAAAAATGTTTTGCACCAACATAGCCTTGAAACCACTGACACACCGTAGCTGTCTGCAAACTAATAACAGGCATCAAATATTACAACAGCGGGATTCTTATTGGCTTAGTCAAATTGGGGCAACAGCTCCACGTACAAGCGAAAGCCAGTTATATTTTCATAAGCTGAGCGTATGTTGAAGTCTAGCAAATATCCAAGTTTTCCCGCGATAAACCATCATCTCTAATGATGGTATATCGCGAAAATGTTTTGGGCCACCATACCCTTGAAAACACTGTAGTTTCTTGCAACATATATGATTAGTTGATGTACGTGTGACACAACGTAGCTGTCTACAGTACTACAACAAGCATTAAATATTACAATTGCGGATTGGCTCAATCAAGTAGGGAAATAGCTCCACGTACAAGAGAAAGCCAGTAATAATCTAATAAGCTGAACGTGTGTTGAAAACCAGCAAACCGTCAAGTTTCCCCTCGATAAACCATCATCGCTATAGGAGATTAACCCACATACCTAGTATCTATACAAACAGTACAACCACTCTGTAACTTTCCTTGCAGGTACCTACCCTTGTTGACGAAGAAGCTGTATCACTAAGGACCGGACGTTTTCGCGAAAAAAAAAAAAAAAATTTTTACACCGTTTCAGTGCCTTACGTGAACATCTGCAGCTGTCCTTCGTGGTTACTAGCATCGTGTTTTTGTGCAGAAAAGTCACTTACTGGACTGTGCCAATCAGAATAAGGTTAACTGCGGCACCACAAGCTTGTGATTTGTGGAGAGAACCCAAAGACGCTGGGAGTTATGACAGCCAATAACTGGAGACCTGAAAAATTCGCATTTTCATTTGGGCACGAGCTAGAATTCAATCAATTATAAGCTTGTGTCACTTTATCAATAGAGACATGAACTTTTCGCGAAAAGAATTTTGCCCCACTTTGTTCCAGTACCTTATGTGCACGTCTGTAGTTCTGCTTCATAGATATTGGCAGCGTGCCTTTGAACGGTGACGTTTCTCATTTGACTGTACCAATCACAATAAGGTTACTGTAACACCACACGTCTGTGATTTGCGTGTACAACCCCACGACACACGAATGTCAAAACATCCAATCTCTGACCGTGAAGCAGGTCTGCAGACGTGCACACAAGTCACTGATACAAAGTGAGGCAAATTTCTTTTCGCGAAAAGTTCATGTCTCTATTTATCAATTGGCCTTTGACTTATTTGGCACCTGTTGGAGAGCGCTGACCAAATAATAACGAAGCAATTAAATGCAGGTTCAATCATGTGACTTCACTGTCTCAGCGAGCAGCCAATGAGCAGCTGTTGTCTGCATCACTACACAGATATTCTTGGAGACTAGTCTACACGGCTATGAACCCGCAAATTTTTCCGGTCTCAACCAATTACTGACTACGAAGCATGGCTGCAGGTATTCTCGTAAGACATTGAAACATAAGTGGGGCAAAAATCTTTCCGCGAAAACTTTCTGTCCTTATGTATGATTACAGAGATGTGCCAATTTTTTTCTGACAACAGACTAGACTGCAAGCCGTTGTTCTCTCGCCCGACGACTTCTACTGACTTACAATGCCGTGAATTGTAGCGAGGAACACGGCAGAATAATCAATTACGCGTAAAACAGTCAGATACATACGCGGCGTCGCATAAAGACTGGCGAACAATGAAATCACAGATTATTAGGGCCCGGTAGTTTTCGCGAAAAGATTTTTGTCCCACTTTGTTTCGGTGTCTTACGTGCACACCTGCAGCTCAACTTCATGGCTATTGACAGAGTGTTTCTGTGTAGAGTCGTTATTCATTAGACTGTGCCAATCAGTACACGGACAACTGCCACACATCACGTCTGTGATTTGCGGGTTTAACCTCAAGACGCTGGGTGTTACGGCATCAAATCACTTACCACATGGCAGAGATGCAGGTGCGCACGTAAAGCACTGAAACAAAGTGCTGCAAAATTATTTTCGTGAAAACTACCGGGCAATACAGATTATGCTCAAGTACGCGTAGCTGGGGCCGTGAACTTCCCACGAAAATAAATTTCCCCCAGTTTGTATCAGTGCTCTTGGTGTACATCTGCAGTTGTGCTTCATGGTCAGTGATTGGATGTTTTAACTCTCACGTGACTTGACGTTCTATCCACAAATCACAGACGTGTGCCGTCGCGGTAACCTTTCTGTGATTGGCACAGCCAGACGAGAGACGTCACTTAAAAAAAGACGCGCTGCCAATAATCATGAAGCAGAACAGCAGATGTGTACGCAAGGCAGTGCAACAAAGTGGGGCAAAATTATTTCCGTGAAAAGTTCATGACCCTACGCATAGTTCAATTGAGTCTAGCCTGTCAACAAATAATAAACCCTAATATTATAAGTCTTTGCGTAGCTCTAATCATGCTGAATTTTTATTAATCTCGTCTCGATTCCTAATTTTAGCAAGATTTATTTGAAAATACGTAGAGTCCAAGCAGAGTTATAGCTATAGAGGTCGGAAAACTTCGCTGATTCAATGACTTGCATGTTAGAATGCACTGTCCTGTGCATACTCAAGCCTCGACTATTTGTCCACTAGTTGCTACTACAGCGGAACAGCGGACAATGAACGAATAGACGGGGCTTGAATGTGCATAGGACAACGGATTCTAGCCAGCAGGTCATTGAATCAGCGAAATTTTCCGGGGCCCTTCAACTTTGCCTGAGGAGGGGTGCAGATCTCAGCACCCGAAACGTCGCAGAGGGTCGTCGCCAGAAATCTACTGTGTTTCGTGGGTCTTCGTCGTTGTGCTGTGCAAACTCGTGTCTGTGACTCGTCGTTGTTAATATATGTTTTGGTTGTTGTTTTTGGTAATTTGTTTTCTTCGTTGTTCTTTGTATTTTGTTGTACTCGACGAATTTTGTCACTGTGCTGTTCTATCGTGGGGTTCATTCGTTCTGGATGTTCTATTTATTTTTATTTTACTGTTGACAATTTGACTCAATTCCTGTTGGAATATCGTGTTTTATTTATATATGTGCGGATTAAAGCCAAACCAGTCTTGGCTTACTTATTTTATCAGGTGTCCTGAGTTCATTCTGTTTCTGATGTTCAATTTTTTTCATCATTTTTTATTTGGTTTTTGATTTTATCTTATCTTGCGACTTGACTTATTCCTGCCGGAATTTTATTATCTCATTTACACATGTGCTGACTAGAGCCAAACCAGTGTTGGCCTATTTATTTGATCATTCGTTTTGGAAGTTCAATTTATTTTAATTAATTGATTAATTTTTTACTCTTGCGGCCTGACTTAATTCCTT
>PNEQ01059550.1:0-13544 GCA_003012365.1 Medauroidea extradentata
CAGAAAAAAAAATATTCTAAGACCTACACGAGTGGAACATATTCAACGTCTTATGGTAATGCAACATACTAGAAGAATTCCTAGCAGTGTACTATGATACAAGACAGACATACAAGGGAAAATAAGTGTTAGGTTAAAGGAAGAACAGAAACAAGGCTAGAAATGTAACTTGTTAGAAAGACAGGTCATGTTAAGTTAAATTAGGTTAGGTGTGGTAGCGCTCTTAATGTTGATACTTAGAAATGGAGACGGACTAAACCAGTAGTACAAACGATACTAATGCTATCTAGCAGACGACACTGGAACCAAGACGATTGGTATAGCTACTAGCTCTCCTGGTGGGAAGACACAGTACCGAAGTCTTAGTAATCAACGCCATCTAGAAGACGATCAGTAACTACTGGCAGCCCTATCTAGAGGGCAACTATATAATTAATACAAAAAAGAAAACAAGATGGATGGTGGAGCCAATGAGGGTAATAGGTATCAAGACAACGGACATTAACCAAGATGGTGGGAAGTCCACACACAAATAATTACGAGACAAATACTGAAAAGATCCCGGATCCCGCTCCTAGGCTCCTGCAATAGAACCGCCATTACTACACTACTTACGATGTATAGTATTTATATGAGTTATATTAACGGTAATTTATATATTTTTTTAATATCACAGAAACGCAATTCGACTACTGGAAACCTAATTTTACACGCCAAATAAGGGGTCGCTGTAGTTGTTCAGGCCCATTTTTGCAACCCGTATTATTCTCGCATAAATCAAGACAAATTTTCTATCGGTATAACAGCAAGAATATTACACATGTCAACATTATCTTCACATTTTATCAAAGTCACAGTCGTTCTTATTTTTGCTGCATTCGCCGAAGTCAAGTGTAAAGAATGGTTGACTACAAATTTTACAAAACTTTTTTTGTATAACTTTGATAATGTAAACGTTTAGTATACTTAATTTTGCAGAACGCAGCGAAAATAATAACGACTGTGACTTTGATAAAACGTGAAGATATTGTTGGTATGTGTAATACTCTAATTGAAATAACGATAACAAGATTAGCCTTGATTTAAATGGTGTTAATGCAGGTTGCATACATGCGCCTGTAAGACTGGAATGGCCTTTTAACCAGTTTTAAAATTATTTGGAATGACATAAAAGTAATTTTTAAATCTCCGACGTAATATACTTAGATTGACAGTACAATTATTCTATGACAACCACTAATCGTGAAATACAATTAAATGGCGGAGTAGTGTTAAAACCATCGCCTCGCATTCGGGAGGATCCGGTTCGGCTCCGGCCATCCTGATTTCGGTTTTACGAACAAACTCCATATAAATGCTGGGATGATTCTTAAAATAGGCCCCTTTTTTTTCCTTCCTTCCTTCCCCAACCCAGCCGGGTACCTTATCAGGGCCATGTGCTGTTCAAGGGTACGTAAAAAACCAACAACTAAATAATTTAATAAGAATGTAATACATTGTCAATGCTGATTTATATTTAATACTTATTTATGAATTCTTTTCGCGGTAATATTGTTCACTTATAGTATGTAAAGCATTTTTGTTTTATGATTTGTGGATTGGAGATCAAGATAGTTCTTGGATGAGGTGTGACACCAAAGGAGATTTTTGGTGGCTTTTTCGAAAGGGGGACGTGTGAAATTTTACGTCCGATTAAAATCGATAAATGAAGGGCCTATCCTAAACTGAGGGTAGTTAATAGAGCCACTAAATTTGAGTTTATATGTAAGGACAGCCGATCATGAAAGAAGAGGAACCCAGCTACAGGGCTGTGAATTTTAATTTTGGCGTGAAATTCAAGAAACGAAGAGGGCGTCGTTTCACGCCATTCTGGCCAGCTAAGTGACCTTAAAAGATATTTTCGTGTCACCAATTGTTGAGTACTTTTGCCGTAATTTATTCAGTACAGAGTTACTAGATGAGTTTAATCAGTGTTACTAGAGACAGAGCCTAAATATTTTAATCAGGTAAATTCAATAATTTTCAGAATATTTAAGAAATAGAAGGTAGTGAAACCAGTACCCAGAGGTTCTGGAGTATGAATACAAATTGTTCTGAGCAGATGACTAAAGACATTAAGACGTTTTTGGATTGTTCAAATAAACCCTTAGAAGAATTTTTCAGTTTTTTTTTCAAGTAAAAAATTTAATTGAAGTCGAAAGAATTTAAATATTTTCTTATTTAATAATGTTGGAACTTTTGAATTTATTTCAACACTAAAGACTCAGAGCAAATTTCGCCAACTATTGAATGCTATTTAGTTTCATATGCTATGTTGATAGTTTTAGATTTCTTGTCGGTTATCTCACAATAACTCAAAGTTTCCAATTAATAGTTACATGACTTTTTCAAACTAGTGTTCTTTCTTTCATTTTCTGTTTGTCCAGTGTAGTATGGTTAAGTGTGGAGGTTATTTGGTTTCAACATCTGTTCCAGTCTACGATCGCCTGTGTCACACACACACTGCGTCCACGCACACAATTCACAGAATATAGACACACTAAAACACCTATATTTTTTAACTATACGTAGGGAAAGGAACATTTAGCGAGTTCAGTGCTATGCATGTTATAATACACTTTCCTATACATACTCAAGCCCCGTCTACTCGTCCATTGTCTGTTGTTCCAGTGAGTAATAACTAGTGGACAAATGATTGGAGCTTGCGTTTACACAGAACAGTGGCGTCTAGCGTGCAGGTAATTGAACTTGCGAGTTATTCCTTTCCCTAACTATACGTTAGTTGAAGTACGTCTGTGTTAGCTAAAATGTCAAGACAGTTACGTGTGCTGAATCCAGATATGTTTTTGTTAAATTAGGAAACTACAATATCAGATGTACACCACACAATCAAAGTAGCAGACACCCAGATACGTGGCTACTCACGGATACTTGAAGTAACTTTTCCTCGATTTACGGCTTGCAAGAACGGCTATCTTTATTTTAACTGAGCTTTACGTATCGTCGACAGCGAAGCCATTAGTGACGGTTACGTAGAGTTTTTCACAAGCACAGGAACTAGGAAAGGCGTCGGCCATGGCCTATGTTGAGTAACTGTCCTGAAGAGATTTTAAGAAACCACGGGACATCGAGAGGGGAACGGAACTCGAACCCAGGTACTCTTTAGCGCCAGTCCAACGTTTAACCATTGTACCACGTCGCTCCGTCAAAATTGTTATAGAGCACCGACAATTTACACTAATAAAAGGGACCAGTCAAAATGCATTAGGTAACTGACAAAACCAATTATAAAACAGAACACGGCGTGTTGTAAATAACAACACGACAAGTAGCGTCTAATTTTCCGTTAGTGAAAGTTCCCTTTCCATAGACATGGCGTAACCTTTGCAATGGCGCAGTCACGGGATAATATGACAGTAAACGTCTACGATGTATTCCTTTCTATGTCTGCGGTTAGCAACAGTGTTCAGTTGGGGAAGTTACCGCTGCAACGTGACTTAATATAATTCTAACTTGAACGGAATCTGGGAGTCTATTCTGGATCTTCACATCTTGTTAAGATAGACATATGTTAAGGTATTTCGAGAAAGGCAGTGACTTAGCCTATATGTCATGAAATATTTTCGATCTCTGTTTTAGTGACAAACCATCTACCAAAATTTGCTGTATGATTGTGCGTACGCATTATGCAGGATGTTTCTTAAATAGGGGTACAAACTTCGCATGCGTGTTCCTCTCGAAAAAAGAAGACGAAAATATGTTGTCCACTATCCACCTAAATGTAATATGAAGGGAGTTATGAGCCCCCAAATATCAAATTTGAAAACCGTATTTTCCCAAAATATCGGAAACTAATTGACATAACAATACAATATTTTCAGCATTGCTTAATGCTATTGGGATCTTCAAACCAGCAGCAAAGTCTGGTTGATACCTTCCTCCCTTATGAAAATAGCGGGGGTGGCTACCCTCTAATTGCATACAACATTGTCAACGTCAGGATATGTGAACAGTTTAAGACGGTGTATTGTGCAATAAGACCTGTGTGACGAAAAATGTCCTCTAGTTACAAGTGTCTAGGACCTATCGTTTTCGTGTAAAACGCACACAAAGGTTCGGTTGCTGCTACAGAGGGCCAGGAAGGTACTGTTGGAAACGGAGGCACTGTATTGTTTGAGACGTACGACATAAGAGTGTGAACATGAGTAGACATTTCTGTAACTAACAGTTGTATTATTGTTCACATGTCATTTTGCAAAGTATTTCCTGTAACATTGTTACTATTCCAATACCTTGCTTAAATGACATTTACATACTTCGTCAATTTGTGATTCATTATGTTCGTACTTGTCTGAAAAATGGTACACCACTTGACATAAACAAACAATATCTTCAGCATTGCTCATGGGGTCTTCAACCCTACCGCAATAGCTGGTTGATATCTACCAGCCTTACCACAATACGTAGTAGGGGGGGCTACCCTCTAATGGCATAGAACGTTGTTACCATCGGGATATTTGAACATTTGGAGATGATTTATTAAGAAATTAGGCAATTCGTAAGACATACTACTACAACATTATCGTACAAGACCTCGTTTATTACTTGGCCTGCCCTCAGGGGGCACCTGCTGACCAATGGCATCGTCCGGCACGATTCCAACATACAAAAATCCCGGGTCCGACCCCGCCGGGAATCGAACCCGGATCGCCTTGGTGGGAGGCGAGAGGTCTAACCACTCGACTACCACGGCCCCCAATACGTCTCCAGTACGTAATCCTCTCCGAGTAAGTAACTTTTGTGTACTAACCTTGCGTGTAATGTAGGCGTAATGCAAATACCACAAAATTATGAAGAAATAAGTATTTTCATCATCAAAACACATCGGAAACACCTACTGATAATTTCGTACCTTAACTTTTAGCCTACTTTCCGAAATAAAAACATGCTAATGAGATCATCTTCCTCTCGGAGTTTGTAGGTGTGTGTAGGTGTGTGTGTGTGTAGCGTCCCTAAAACATTTGAACTTGTGGACCGAATTTCACCAAACGTTGTACACATACAGTACTTAGTAATCTGACTTGACTTTTATTTGTTTCGCTTATGCTCTTTTCTTATTTTCAAAATGGCAGCCATTTTAACTTTATCGATCAAGCTAGATACATAAGGAATCGTATTTCAAAATGTCATCAACCTCAGTGCACATAAATAACCTGGTAAGTTGAATTTACTTTTATGCGTTTCGTCCATGCAGTATAGACAGTTTTAAAATGGCGGTTATTTTAATTTTTTAGCATAGTATGACATATCTGAGGAAACACTACCACATAGTAGACTGACTTTACTTTTGTGTGTTTCAATCATACTATCTTCATGTTCTCAAAAGGGTGGCCAATTTTTTTTTATTTTCCGCATTTAATAACATATCTTACGAAATATTATTTTAGCATTTCATCAAAATTTGCACACATAGGACTATACTACATACAAAACTGACCTGACTATTGTGTATTTCGTTCATCCTTCGTTCATATTTTCGTACTGGCAGTCTTTTTATATTTTTAGCATAGCATGACATATCTGAGGAAATATATTATTTTTAAATTTAATTAAACTTTATACACATATACTACTCACAAAGGGGACTTTACTTTTGTGTCTGTCGGTTATAGCATCTTACTTAAAGTTTTCAAAATGGTGACCATTTGTATATTTTTTGCATAGCATAACATATGTTAGGAAATATTTTCCAGAATTTGATCAAACTTGGTACATATATACTACATATAAATTTGTGTTGAATTTTGTGAATCTATTTCATCATGTGTTCATAGTTTCATAATGGTAGACATTATTATTCTTTTAGCATAACATGACATATACGAAGAACTATTTTCTGGAATTTCATCAACTTTGGTACATATACATACAAAGCTGACATGACTTTTGAGTATTTCGTACCCCGTACGTTCATATTTTTAAAACAGTGGCCGTGTTTTAATTTTTAGCACAATATGTCGTATCACAGGAAATATTATTCAAATTTTGAAGACATAGACTTAATACTAAAGTGACTTTACTTTTGTATATTTTGTTTATTCTGTGTTTATATTTTCATAATAGTGGTAATTTATTTTTTGTTTGACATTACTGAGAATATTTATTTCCGATTTTAATAATCTTGGTACGCATATACAGCTTGGTAAGTTGACTTTGATATTTGATTGCATTTTCCTATTATAGTCATTTTCAAAATGGCATTTTTTTATTTAGAATAATTTAACGTATCTGAGAAAAAATTAATTTTTTTAAATTTTATTTATCTTAGTACACATGTACAACTTGGCATACTGACGTGACTTTTGTATATTTAGTTAATAATGTGTTACTTTTTTATAATTGTGGCCATTTAAATTTTTTTTATCATAATATGACATGAAGAATTTTTTTTACATGTTCGTTAATCTCGGCACGCGTATTTGTTGTAGTTAGTCGACTTGACTTTTATGTGTTTTGTTCATCCATTGGTCATATTTTGAAACCGGTGACCATATTTTATCTTTAGGACAGAATGAGATATCAAAAAAATATTTTCCCATACTTTATCAAACTGTGTAAACATGTATAACTTAAACAGCTGATTTAACTGTAGAGTATTTCGTTTATAATATGTCAAAAATCAATCTTATTATTAAATATTCCTAGATATACGCAAAGGAATTTAATTTCAGGATTAGTTTCTGCCTACATTGTGGAAAAGTGGCTTATCAGTTATGCTGATAACTTCTTGTTGCTCCAGTAGCAACATTCTTTTCGTATCAATAATATAATTAAATATATCTGTGTAGCACCAAAAATAATTTAACGTATATATATATATATATATTTGCTCATGTTAGCATTAGGGTAGGCCGTGCCATTAAGCGGTGTCCATGTCGTTTCATTTGGGCAAAGTATGGATTTGAATTCAAACGCAAACTTATATATTTGTGTCTATTGAATCCGGTTGGTACTAAATCAACTACAGCGTTCAGAAAATGTTCTAATATTATCGAAGGGCCCGAAAATTGTACTTTTAATAAGTAAGTTGGATTTTTCATCTTATGAGAACATAATTCAAACAGTGTTATTTCGGTAAAAAAGCAAATGTTATAATACACGTTCAGTAGTTTCATGAAAAAAGTAACAGTCGCAAATCACTGCCACTCGGTTCAACAGTCAGGTGGGCGGGCCCCTCAAAGTGACGGTCGCATGAGACGGGCATTGTTGGGAGAAAATAAAAAAAGTCGTTCTTGTTTGCCTGCTTGACAAGCTGGCGCCCGAATTATAAGGGATAACATCGCGCTGTGTCACGTCCCCGCCTCCGCTAACAGGTGCCCGCCGTAAATTACGTGCGACTTATAAGGCTTATCGATACCCGCGCAATAAGATCATTACACAATGTTCGCGTTGCTCGCACAAGATAGTTCAAGGTCACGTGTTCTGCCGCGGGGGGAAAGTCGCTCAAAATAACTCGTGGCCGGTTAGCAGCGTGATTCGCTGCGGCCTCAGCCTTGTCATGCTACCGATATTTAGAACGCTTTAGTCATTGTTGTCTGTCTGGGCGTGCTCGATCTACGACCCTCGTAGTTTCCACCACTGATTGACAGACACATTTCAGGTGATTGTCCGACTGTGTTAATAAAGTGTTGTAGTTCTTCAGTTTAGTCTTAACTATGGAGAACTATAGCAACACTGGGTGGTGTGAATAAAAACGAGGTATATCTAGGTCTTTCAGCAAATTAATATATTTCCACGCGTAACGGCTGATGGCGGGACATGCATAACCTCTCTGGACATATCACTTGATGTTTGCGGATGCAAGATAAATTTTACAGTCGGTATGAACCTATAAAGTTAGATAAAAAATTTGCGAATTTCATAAAAGTGCAAGTATGTCAATTTCGGTTGAATTTGTCTCAGCATCGTTGTATTTAAATAGAAAATTACACCGCACTATACAGCGTAACTTTGCTGCCAACCATACAGGCAGTAAGGCAACTACAGTTAATTCTACTTATAAAAAGTAACGGTTAGTGATATTTTTCAAATATTTTAGTCTGCTCATGTGTAACCTCTCCTGTTTCCTCTTCCTTACTTCCAGCTCCAACGCACTCTGCCAATGCAAACCAAAGCTCAGTAGCAAATTTCGTCGTGGGAGTTGAAAAGCTGATTCTCTGGAAATGTCGTCGAGTGAAAGCGAAGAGAATGACAGAAGAAAGCACGGAAAACCATAGCAGAAGAACATTCCCAAGGAACTAGCTCTTGGGATGTATCTACACCGTACCCCCTTCTCCAAAACTTGTTGTCATGTGTGTTGCATACCTCTCGATAATGAAGTTGTACACCGTAGAGTCTACATACATTTTCCGGTTATTTTCCGACTGGGCGGGATACATTTACCTAGATTTATCTTTTACTTATTCACTTAAAAATTCGTTGGGGCTAAATCTCAGCTCTCGGTTCTACATAGTGACATCTATTTTTTATTCACTTCACCCCCTGTAATAATGTAAATTAACGCATCATGGTATGTAGTTCTTCAGTTTTGCTTAAGTAACGCCGTTATAAAGTAAATTAATGGGTATGAAAAAAATAAGCTGTCGAGCGTACTGGAATACTCAAACATCGATAAACTCTAAACTACTCATCATAATTCGATGATACTTTTTTTGCCAAGTGGATATTATATTAGCAGATGTTTATTTACAAGCACTAGGCCAGAATTATTAGTTTTAGAGTAAAATGTTAAAACGGTATTTAGAAAAATAAGGAATTTAAAACATTCGTCTCCCACCAAGGCACTTCGGGTTTGATTCCCGGCGGGGTCAGGCCTCGAATTTTCGCATGTGGGAATCGTGTCGAACGATGCCGTTGGTTGGAAGGTTTTCTGGGGATCTCCCGTTTCCCCTGTCCTTTCATTCCGGCGCTGCTCCATACTCACAAGTCACCCTTGATCAGCGCTAAAGACCTCGATGTAGAGCGCTGACCGAAACACTCACTCTCTCACTCCCAACTGCTTCAACAATACGAGTCTCTGAAGTTGCGGTAAAGATAGGTTACCTGTTTCTCCAGTTTTATATGATGACAGATTTGTCACTACAGAAGGAACTTATAACGAACTTATCGGTTTTCTTGTTTGCGGGACCACAAATAATTGGGGACGTGCATTCCATTGACATTTCATTGCATTGTTCTTTCCCATTATCAGCATGTGATTCATGCTTGATACCGACCGAAGTCGCTCCTGGAAGTTTATTGAAAACAGGATTTTCTTCCTGAAAAATCAGTGTCAATAAATTCTTTTCCCAATCTTTGAACTTTACTGGTTTATTACCTGCTTTCTTCAGGACAGTTTTCTTTTTTAATTGACTTTTCATGTTGAATAACAGCTTATTTAGTTGCACAACACAGCGTTGTTTGCTAGTTCAAAAGTGCTCACTTTATCGCGAAAAATCTCTAGTGTACTTTGAATCAGCGGCAGTCTGTCTGCGACGAGCTAGATACATCTTGTATAAGCGATTAAGGATAAAATGATTCGCACCGAAGCGGTGCGCGAGAATAAAGTGGGATTCATTGGAAACACGTGCAGTAGTGCCTTGGCAGCACGTCACCATCAACATGCCACACGGGTTGCCTACCTATCGGCATCGCCACAATGCTCCGACATTTGAGTGCCTGTATCTCAGAAACGGTTTGTCTGAGCGTGTTCGGACAAGTGCACCTGTATTGTACCTTATGTCAATTCCTGTTATTTTTTCACTAGGATGGGCAGCTGCAGGCGTACATGTACAGAAATACATTCATAAGAACATAGGCGACCTCATGTTTCCAACTCATGGGTGTTCACACTTTATTCCCTGCGTATGTGTCGCCATGCATCTGAATTGTATCCGGAATGTTAGCGTTCCGTTTGTTATAATTGCTGAACTATTGTCACTTAACATGTTCATTAACACAAATTTCACGGTGGTTCTACGCCCATATTATTGACAATAGACGCGTGGTTCCTATACTCATTATTCTTTATGTAGATTTGGCTACTCACACACACGAGATTTTCCGCGATTTAATTTCCACCCTGTATAAACAAAGAAACAGTAAGCCTAAGTAGCATATTTGGCCAGTTTCACGAGCGAGCATTCTTGCTCCGGAAACAAATATACGAATATTCCGGTGGCAGAATAATTGTTCCAGAAATACATCACGCAGCCAAAATATACCTATTATCTCAAAGTTGTTCAACTGCTTCCTGATTACGCTTTGCTATTTAAGCTCCGAGAAACGTGCAGTTTTCAAATGCTATAAGTTTTTATTTGAAAACCACGGCCGCATAAGGTAACCAAGTAGCCTCTAGCCCAGATCACCGTTCAGTGTAAACAGCTTATAATACTGCTCAGTGTATGAAAATGATGGCATTCAAAGAACGTTACACACATGCACAACCGTTTCATATCCAAAACTTAGATTTGAAGCTCATTTCCTCGCAGACGAAAACGGAGAAAGTGTATATATGTATATATATATATATATATATATATATATATATATATATATATATATATATATATATATATATATATATATATATATATACTGGACGCACGTAACGTACGTTTGTATTTTATATTAAGATAAAAATTTATGGTTTTTCGAAACAATGTCTCTTAGGCGAGTTATCTGCGAGAAGACTGTATGCTAGTTCAGTGACTTTCGTCGATGAATTACGGTGAGGCTTGGTTGCAGATAGTTATAAAACAGAGTTTAATGGTTGGATTGACTGTAGCCAGAGGTTAGCAAAGCACTTCGTACTGAAACTAGTTAAATGGATAACGCTTCATGTGAGGGTTACGGTTAAATGAAATATGTTAATCTAAATACGGTGGATTTACACTACATAGTTTATATTACAGAATACTACAAGTTTGTACTACATTTGTTACAGATAGGAGGGGATGGGGCTGTGTAGTTAATTATCTTCTATATGATTGGCGACCCTTTGGACACCTTAAACCTCACCATTAGGTTCCTGCCGGAAACTGATGATGGATGCATTAGCTACCGGCCCGGGACCATCCTGGCGAGTTGGTAACGGCTGGAGGAAGTGAAGAAGTCAGACTCCGATTCCCCCAATACGTTATGTTAAATTGATGTTCTTTAGCAAAGTTGGGGAGAATCGCTGATACTCTTGTCTTGTGCAACTACTGACCTAATTAAACTGTCGTCGTCGCTAGCTTGTCCACCAGGTGAGGCTCGTTATAAGTAACAGGATGCATTTGTCGTCTTCAACGTTTCCGAACTTCCACGGATCTCTAATTCAGGCACATTTACATCCGGGTAGTCTCCGGCAGAAGAACAAATACTCCGAAACCTCACATCAGTTTTGATTTTAAAAAGCCAGCTTCGCACGTCTGGGTGGTATATGCTATACATTGTATTGTCTGTGTTAACATATACTTAATTCATTCGCTGTGTTCGTTTCTGTCGTCTTCTATGTACACGCCCAGTTTTATTGACATTTACACGCACCTTCTTGTTTTACTTGTCTATTTGACTATCGTATTTGGTTTCAATTCTAATACGCATTAAATATGTTCATACTTCGAATTTATTTGGACAATAGCCTACACATTTTTATTAAAATATATATTTCTGGCTTCCGTTTTTTTATTTTTTTTTGTCATTTATTCTATTGAATTCTTAGTATTTTTATCATTATTGTGGGTTTTTATCGACGTCAGCAAAATTCGTTCACAATTGTGTAGGCCTAGAACAATGATTCTGTAATTTAACCAACATTTTTAGGCTGAGTTCGTTATATGCGTAATGAAAGAGTTTAAGTCAACAGTGAGGTCATCAGAGAGAGTGACGTACAATTTTACACATTTACAGGAACTGTAAAAAGTACTGGCAATGACCTTTGTTAAGAAACCATACCCACGTTTCCAGGAGCGATTTCGTGAAACCACTGAAGCCCGAGTTCCAGATGGCACTCGATCCTTCTGAATATAAGTCCAATGTGTTACTGCTGTTTCACCTAACTCGGTATACGTAGAATGAAGACTTTACTTTTGAAAGAATATATGTACGTGACGTCACGGCATGATGGCCACGAGGCGGAACAGAGCTCAGGACCGATAGTGGAGTGCTTGGAGCGACAGTTGCAGCTGATACACTTCACTAGAGCTGACCTTCAAGGCTTGCACTCAGCAGACCTTGCTCTGCTCCAGAGCTGCCGACCTCTGAGACACTTCAGTGTCACGTGTCTTCTTGACCTTGCATAGACCCGGCACTCCCGCCATCAAGCAGCGTAACACACTACCTCCTACATTACTATACGAGCTACGTGATAAACTGGGGCACTCTTCAAATAAACCTTTGAAAACAATTACTGCCCCTCACTGTGTATAGTTAACATTGAAATAACTAATGATTAGTTAGTATAAGTCTTACGCAAGCCAATTTTGGCCAAACTGTGATTGTGTTATTTAGGGGTGTTCCGTTTATATTTTTGTCCAAAAAATCAGTCACTTGGGGAATGTTCTAATGTTTTTCCTGATAAATTTTCATGAGGGAGACAGTATGATAGCAAGGGCATTATTCATGAAACCATCATTTTATAAATGAAAAATACGAGACGCACATTAAGGCATATTAAAGATTATTACTCGGTAATGGTGCGTCTTACGAATATAAAAGTTATTTTTTTTGTTTGTAGCAAAACAAACAACATTTTTACTCAATACTAAATATGGGTACTTTGCGTCATTTTCGAGTTTTATGAAATTTTCAAAGTTTTTTGAACTATGAAAATTTGTTTCCCATTATTATAAATTGTTGTTACCTTTAAGTTATGTTCTATATAGAATAATACTTTGTCAAATATTGTTCCCAATTTCACAAAGTGTAAAGTACTACATATTAGATTTTACTGAAATTCCAAATGGGTGAAGTTAGATGTCTTAAAGGTAGATTCGTTTGTGTTTGTACAGATATATTTTTAGAGTAAAATTGTAATATTCCAGTGTATTATTACAAATAATAACTATGAAACAACTCTACAAATTTATAATTGTGGATAACATACAAATACAAAAATTTAAATAAAAATAATAATGTTTACAAATTTAATTAGTTTCTCCATTACATAAATAAGTATGTATATATGTATGTATATATATATATATATATATATATATATATATATATATACAGGGTGAGTCATCAGCTCTGCGACAAACTGTGACAGGATGTTCCTTGCAAAATAACAGTTAGAAAATGTCTGGCAACGAATGCCTGGAAACCACTCCTAAGGGCAGGAAACCCCTGTGAAGATGGGGTTGTAAGTATGGTTTTTATTGAATTTGACGGGAACCATTTGATATTAAGGGATGAAAATTTGTAGGTATGCCAAACAATTCAGTGGCTGTGGCATGCCATTACCCCTGTTGATCTACCGCATACCCTACATAGTCAAATGGGGGTTACCACCCCTTGGAATGGTG
>PNEQ01059551.1:0-13544 GCA_003012365.1 Medauroidea extradentata
GGGGGCACTTTCCTACCAATGGATGGTCGTTTTCTGGGTCCGAGGCACATATTGCGTCCACTCGACGTCGCGGGGGCGGCGTCTAGGCGCCGCTACCTCGTCGCGCACGTGGGCGGGTGTGTTCCAATATGCCCAAGCCGTCCGGGCTTGATGCGCACGACGGGCTCAGATCAGGGGAGGTCAGGGACGACCCGCGTCAGTAGGATAGCTAAAATGTGTAAGTCATACTTGAATAAAATTAATTAAACATAGTTTCCACACAACAGAATTAATGATAAATGAAATATGGTGGCTCTCAAGGAGGTTGGAGCATGCAGAATTTGTGTAGTCATGTGTGGAGGATATGAAGATGTGAGGAGATGTGAGGAGAGTGAGGAAGATCATGCGGAGACTTGTGCGGAGCATGCGGAGAATGTGCGGAGTAATGTACAGCATAAGTAAATGGGTTCTTGGTCATATGTGTAGAGGCCTAGTCTTGTGTGGAGAGTGCAAAGTTGTGTGAGGAGATGGTTGTGGAACGTGAGGTGAATGCATAGCTGTGTGAGGAGATGGTTGCATAGAGTGCACATAGTTGTGTGGGTCTCACATAGGTTCTGGTCTCGATCTACATAAGAAAAGGGAAGATGGGAGACTTCCTGAATATGTTTACTGGAATGATGTTAACGAAATTATAGACAGACGTATACTAGTTGCCTCTCAGCAGGCCAGAAATAATTCACATACAAATGAAATATCTAGCATCATCAAAGAATTATGTGAAGACAGATACATAGAATTAGGCCTCAAAAGACTGCTAGCGAGCTTCACAAGCCTGCAAGGTGAAACTGGTCTTGAAGAATAGTGTGAGTGTTTGCTTTGAAGGACTTGTATCAAGCAGACTCGGTTGAAATTATTTCTTATGCTTGCAAGTATATATTTTACAAATACATTCTGGCTGTTCTTGACTGCTACATTAAATATTCGTGGGCTGTGACCATAAAAATTAAGGGCGACAGGGACGTAACTAATGCAACGAATGTTGTTTTGCAAGATAAAGGCCCATGCATGAACCTTCACACTGACCTCGGGAAGGAATTGTACAATTTTAATTTCCTAGCACTGATGTCAAAATATAAAATAAACCATTACTCAACCCACAGTGGTCTTAAGACTAGTATTGTGGAACGCTTTAATAGTACATTGAAGAATGAAATGTGGAAAAAATTCTCAGCTCAAGGAAACTACAGATGGATAGATATTTTATCTCGTCTGGTCTCGAGCTATAACATAATAAAGTACATCGAACTACGAACATGAAGCCTGTGGATGTCAAGGACAACACTTTTACTGCTTGCTGTTTGTAAAAATAAGAAGAAACTAGACCTGCACATGCATAAAGTGAAGGTTGGAGACTATGTAAGGATATCGCGAGTGAAGGGAACATCTACTAAAGGCTACACACCAAGCTGGAGCACTGAAATATTTAAAGTGGCCAAGATTCACTACAACGAACCAAGGAGCTACTACCTAGAAGATGTGGAAGGTACGGCTATTCGAGAAGGTTTCTACTGCGAAGAAATTCAAGTTACCAAGTATCCAAACATGTATTTGGCCGAGAAGATATTGAAGAAGAAAGGAAATAAAATTCTTGTGCGATGGCTGGGGTTCGATGCGAGCTACGACAGTTGTATTCGTCAATCAGAAATGATGTATAAATAATGTGAATTCTTATGTATGAAGGAATAAATAAATATAACTGTTTAAAACTAAATTTCTGTGTCATTATTTAAAAGCAAAAGTTATTTTACTGGTAATGATATAATACTGCGACTGGGGTGCCTGGGAAGCAGTCTGCGATGATTGCGCACATGTACTCTGAGCGTGTTGAAACTCGAGGCGATTAGCTGGTCGGAGTAAGGCGAGCAATTTCGTCATCTCTCCCTCGCGAGGCGCTGGACTGACCCGTGTGCGGCCGCATACCTGGTTGAGTCATGCTCCGCGCGTAGAGACCTGTCCGGCATGCGAAGAGAGGATGCGTGCAGGGAGGCTAGCGGGTGTTTACACCTCTACCAGTTCAAATTGTCTAGTCGAGTGAGCAGGAAGTGTTCCGTGCCTTGTTAGAGGAAGACGCCGAAGCATTTGATGATATAATTCAACTTATAAGGAGGCATATACTCCAGCATCACCACTCATTCTTATTGGGTGCGACCGAAGCAGGTCGTCACTTTGTAGATCGGCTACACCAGTGCATCCATCTCTACCACTGCTGTGGAGCGATGAAGAGGACAAAACTACAGGACTACCGTGATGGGTGTCTCCATGGTCGAGATTCTAGCACTTGAGAATGAAGGCATTGAGTACGCTCTGTGTTCAACAATGGGCTCATCCACCATGTGAACCAAGGACCTGGACGAAGTGTACAATGATAACGAGCAGGAAGAGGAGGCGGAAGGTGTGGATGCTAGGGAGGAAGTGTGGCGAGAGCCCTGTGTGCAGTGAGCCCAGGTTCGGGGCCAGCATGAGGGATTCCTGGAGCTGCAGCACCAGCTACAGGTTCAGCACGTCATGGTGGAGATCCTCCACACCGCCACCACTCGCTTCAAGGCGTAAACTCTTCTCCTCCAGACATAGGTGGGACGAGGACCTGCCTAGTCGTCTCAAGAATAGTGTACTGTGTATATAGTGTAAATATTGTGTATATAGTTTTTTATTGTGTTCTGTATATAGTATTTCTAGTTTTTAAATAAATTAGATTTTTAAAACATACAGTCTTGAGAGAAATTATTTCATAAGCCTGTCATAACTTTTTCTTAAAGAGCATCAGATGCACCAGTACTTGTACACTCAATCAGTATTTACATGCTACACTATTACATTACTATAAATGGTTTTAAAATATGCAATAATTGAGAATGAATATCATGATGTCGGTGATACAGCAACGAAGTATTATACTGCCTAGAGGTAAGCATAAAAAAATAATAGTGATGATAGGGGCGAGAGTCCTGTCTATGGTACATTCCATGTCGTCCTTAAACACATGTCGCCTTGTGGAATCGAATCAAGTTTGTAAATAGGAAACAAAGGTGGCTGCCGATTATGACACCTCCTACCAAGGTGATGTACAATGGGAAGCAGGAAGAGGTTGGTGGGTGGGGTGTTAAGGGAGGGGTGGAGGAATAATGGGACATGACGGTTGTAGCTGGGGAACTGATGAATGAGAGAGCTGGAGGAAAGTATAAGTGGAATGAGAGAGCAGTAGAAATGAATGATGATGCTTGTAGCTGGGGAGCTGATGAATGAGAGAGCAGGAGGAAAGTATGAGTGGAATGAGGGAGCAGGATGAATAGGAGATAAGTGTTATAGCTGGGGAGCTGATGAATGAGAGAGCAGGATGAATGTATGAGTGGAAATAGAGAGCAGGAGAAAATGAAAAACAAAGATGGTGGATCAAACCCCCTGGTGGTCATTCCTAGAATTAAATATAATAATAGATTTTTTTGGCGGGAACTTTAAATATGGCGGCCTCCAGCCCGCGTAAATAAATGACTGTGAAAATTAGGGTGGTGAATGGGGGAATTCATTCCAAGATGGCGGATGGTTAAAAAATTTAATTTAAATTTTTTTTTTAATTTTTGAAATTTTTTTTTATTTTTGAAATTTGTAATTAATTTTTGGGAAATTTTGGAAAATTTTGAGAATGAGAGAGCAGGAGAAAATGAAAAACCAATATGGCTGCCAGAAACAAGATGGTGGCCAGAAACAAGATGGCGACCGGAAACAAGATGGCAGACGCAGCTCCCCAGCTCCACACCCTGAACCCTGTGTGCCAGAATCGGCCAAACCTAACTACTAACCATGTTTTTGTATTCGCTCCGATGTTAAATAATTACTGCACATTATGGCCCGGTTTCTCAATGTCTGATTTTCTTCTGATTATCTTCCTATTAAAATTTAACCAATGGTTAGCAACAATATCTGTTTCTAAGGTACTGATTAAGATTAATCAATGGGTTAGAAGTCGGTAACCATTGGTTATCGTAATCATAAGAAGAGGTATTGATTACAGTGTAAAACAGGACTTAAAAAAAAACAAGATTATAAACAATGCCATTTTTATGTTATGATGACTGATGATTTAAATTTCTTGTTTTAAGAAGATGATGATGAAGAAATAGTAGATTTCATAAACAAGCCAAGACTTTTTCGGGAACGCCCAAGTCACATGTAAATAGATGACCACGAATTTGTTATGCGATTGCGGCTGAGTAAAAATACTGTCCTAGCACTACTAGGAAAAATTGTATAGCTGGAAGGGACGACAGACAAGTGTGTACTTATTTATTGCATGATTTGTTTACATCCCATAAACTTTAGTACGTTCTTGTAAGTAACATTCTTTTGTAGGTTATGTGAAAACATTTGATGGATATGTCACATGCCTTTGATGTCTCTAAACTTCCATACATTATTTTGCATAATTGGTTGGAAACCTGTGTTAGATGTACGTAATATTACGTATCTTGGGTAATGGTAATCAAAAATATATTTTTATTTCTTCTGAAAAAATAAAACCTACGATGATCAAGGAATCTGGATTGAAAAGGTCTTAACATAAATTTGTAGATTACTTTACATGTTTTTCGATACTTTTGTATGTTATAATACCTATTGTAGGTTATGTTATTGTTACATAATTGTGTAGGTTACATCACACATATAGGTTCCTCGATGAATAAAATTCTACTTACATTTTCTTTCATGCATCTTCTTTATGCTTCCAAGTTACGGCGTCAGTTTTTTTTTTTTTTTTTTTTTTTTTTTTTTTTTTTTTTTTTTTTTTTTTTTTTTTTTTTTTTTTTTTTTTTTTTTGTATTCTATGATACGGGCGTATTTTTCAGCACAGAAACAAAATTTTCGGCACACGGCCGCTTATTTTTTTCTATTACATATACAAACACTGCTAACCAGCACAACTAAATAAACAAATAAAAGCTTCACTGCAGCCAATCACAAGCTTATATATCATTGCAGGGTTGCCACATTTACCTTAACCGATACTTAGCTAAACATAAGATTAAAGTACGTTGAGAAACGCTTCAGATTTAATCACCACATAATCAATAGGTTAAATATAATCATACGATTAGCTTATTAAGGCTTTAATCAGACATTGAGAAACTGGCCCTAAATGTTTCAAAATACTTATTTTAGTAATTCTCTTTCCTTACACTCGTTTTAACACAATACTATGCAGTTATTTACATGAGCATTTGACTTGTAAATTTATTACTACTATACAGTAGAATAGTAATGCCACATTAACTTTTTTAAAATAAAACTTATTATTTAAAGAAATTTCTTTGTAACACTTAAAACAACATACTAATGTGAAAATTCTTATATTGTTTTTCATGTAATAGATATTTTTGTATAAAACTCTTATTTAATGTGTTACCGTAAATATTGAAATAACACTACGAGGAATATCTTCACAACACGTAAAGGGGCCGAGGTTAGCACAGTGGTTAGAGCACTCGCCTCCCACTAAGCCCATCCGAGCTTGACCCCGGCAGGGTCGGTACCCATATTTTCGCATATGGGAATCGTTCCAGACGATGTCGCTGATCGGCGGGTTTTCTCGGGGATCTCCCGTTTCCACACCCCTTCATTCCGACGCTGTTTCATGCAACATGTTATCCCTCGTCAGTGCTAAAGACCTGATGTTAAGGGCTAACCGAAACCTCTTCACTAACACAATAGGCAATTTTTCCAGCACTTTAAACAACACAATGTGCAATTTCCTTAACGTGAATTTAAACCGTTGTTCAGTAATAGAAAAAAAATAAAGTACTATTCAAACTCTTTTTACATAGACTTACAAAACAAACTCCACCCTCCCACTCACTCTGGCTCTTAAGGGCCCTCCCTACCCGCGATAAAATACGTTGCTGTGAGTTACAGCTATTATTTTTGTACGAAACTATTTAACGCGCATTATATTTGTTTATATACGAAAACAGCCAACATTTCAAACTATGTAGCCATAACTTTAAAAAGTTCGTCATGCTTAATTAGAAACATAATTTTCGGGCTCCTCAAAACTACAAAAACAAAATGTTTTCCCAGGCTGCTGTATCTGGAAAAATAACAACCAGATAAAAAAATACAAACATGCATTAGACTTCAAACTATGCTGCCCAAAAATAAAATAATCGTGTCACTGCACTGCACACCAGCCAAGTGGCTTGCGTGAAGAAGCGATAATGCATGTCATATACCGGTCAGAGGCGCCGTTATCACTTCATCGATTTTTAATCTCACACACACACACTCAGTCTATTTAGGGAGAGTCCTTATTGGTGTTCAAAAGCGATAAAATCAAAAGTTTATATTTTTATGAAATATTGTTAGTTTTGTAGACAATACTTCTGAGTACATGTTACTCTTACATAACAATTTTATCTCTCATAATTTTCTCATAACGGGGTGTCAAAGTCAAACTTTGCTTGTTACACTGCCATGCAAATTGTGAAAACCAACTGACCTACTTAAACAAAATTATTCACTGTGAACTTACGCCTTATGAGTTACGTAATAAAACATTTAAAAAATACACAGCGTAGTACTTAGAATTTAAAAAATCGTATCCCAAAAGTACAGAAAAAAAGTAGAAATTCAGCAATTATTTTTAAATAGTTCGCGGGATTTTACAAATATTTTATTACGTCGCCCATAGTATGTTATTTCACTGTGAATTATTTAATGCAAGTAAGTCAATTAATTTTCATTATTAGCATGGCAGCAGAAAATGCCAATTTTGGCTCTGACGCACCGTTATGAGGAAACTACGTCAGCTAAAATTATTTCGTAAGAGGAAACTCCACTCACAAGTATCGCCTACAAAACTACACTATTTCATAAAAACATAAAATTATGACTTTATCGCACATGAACACCCTTAATACATTCAGCGTGTGTATTAACACCAGTTCCCGTTTTATCGAAATATAATTATGATCATACAAAACACAACACATTTCGTCCGTTAACTACAAATTAGTTTATGTTGAGAAACATAATCCCTTGTTTGGTACTGCTGAATTCAGGACTGAGGAAATTTCGTCTCTCAACGAACAGCTGTTTCTCCAGCAATACAAACACCGAAGTAAAAGTGTTACTTATTTACTATAGATTAACATGTAAATCTACTATTATTTATGTGCTCTCTATTACATGAAATATTTTATTTGTTTTCTCCAGGACGTGGTTAGTTTTCCATGATCTTGCCTTTGTGTTTAATGCCTGCTACAATTCTTAATGCACTCGCCACTCTCGTGTTTGTGTGAGTGAGGCACGGCACCAAAGGCGAAGTTGATTGGCTTATTTGGTATGGTATCACCTCTAGCGCTAGACAACTGAAACAGCGTACAGTGGTATTGTAGATCACTCCCCTGACACTTTCAGTCAGTGGTGATCCCATATTTTTATTGGTAAAGATATTAAAGCGGAGAACATTTCGTGTATCTAGAAGAGTTTCACATGAATCCTATGAGTTTTTCATATATAACATTAGTTTCTAGACATTTGAGGGGTTCGGAAATTATTTTGCTAATCGATGTGATGTTTTGAAAGTACCTGTCAGTCATTGTTTGAAGTACATTTTCTTTTTGTACATTGACACAATAGGCATGTGTTGAACAGGTAGGCTACATAAAAATATATTTAAAGACACACTGCAACACATTTTAAGCGCGTGGTAGGCGGTGCCTTTAAGGGCGTTCAAATGTGATAAAGTTATAATCTTGTGTTTATATGAAATAGTGTTAGTTTATAGACAATACTTGTGAGTGCAATTTTCCTCTTACGAAACAATTTTAGCTGGCGTAGTTTTCTCATAACGATGCGTCAATGTCAAAATTTGCATGTCCTGCTGCCATGCAAATAGTGAAAACCAATTGAATGGCGTACATGAAATAATTCACATTTAAATGGCGTACTATGGGCTACGTAAAAAAACATTTGAAAAATTCCCGCGAACTCTTTATATATTTTTTAAAAAGTGCTGAATTTGACACTTTTTTCTGCTTTTGCAATATTTTTGAAATAAAAATATTACGTTGTGGGTTTTTAAAAGTTTTATTGCAAAGCTCTTTGGATGTAAGTTCACAACGAATTATTTTGTTTACGTTGGTCAGTTGGTTTTCATAATTTGCAAGGCAAAATAAAAACTAATTTTGACTTTGACACCCCGTTATGAGAAAACTACGAGAGCTAAAATTGATTCGTAAAAGTAAAATACACTCACAAGTCTCGTCTACAAAACTAACAATATTTAAAAAAATAAAAAAATATATGATTTTATCGCACTTGAACACCCTTAAGGCTTCAAGTTCCTTTGGTTTCGAGAAAGACTTTCGTTGGTTTGTACATCTCATTTTTTGGGAAAATTTTATTAGTTGAGTAATTTTCTTATTTGTCGGGTTATTGTCTGGGAGTAGTTTTCAGATTAGTATCTGAACTCCTACACTTCCGAAGTGCCAGCAATGTTCGACGTGCCAGAGAAGGAGGTTTTTCTATTACCGAGGGTTCTTCTCTTTGTGTGAAATGTTTATTTTCGGTCATACACACGCTTCCGCGATTCAAAACCCAATTTAACTGTCACTTCTTCACCACCATTTGCTTGTGTTTCAATAACGAGCTATTATATTATATTTGTTCTTTTGTGCTTGTACCTTCAGCAAATATGTTTACACGGCACACATGATGAATATGTATTCAAATATTCAATGTAAAAGACGAGAAAAAACGTGAACACTTTGTATTCAGTGCAGTTTATCTTGCACTGGCAACTGCCTTCAACATATTTGACACAAACTTTACTAATGTGTGCCTTCACCTAGCCTGCTTCTATTCCGTGTAAAGTGTTCTGCCAGTTTTAACATAGCAAAGTACATTTGTGTTGGTAACTGCTTGTATAATATGTGCATGCAAACATTTTAGCAGTAAATAATATTGAAAATCTTCACCAAATTGAAGGTTGTACGTTGCGACCGAAGCGGTGGTGGTGGATGGCAAGGCAACACGCTGGCCGGCGAGCGGCAGGGAAGGGGTACACGGCGAGCGAGGAGAGGCAAGGAAAAGGAACGCAGCAGTGCGCATGCACCACTGTGCTTAGAGGTCCTGGATCAAGGCGCTAGTGTAAAACGTTGCAACTTGTGAAATAATGTAGTGTAGTATGTAAAAGTACCTATAGATGCCAGAAATAACTGGGCCACTAGTGCTGCTATCTGTGATGCAGCAACGCAACCTCAATACCCAAGACTGGATTTATTTACTTGGGCCGCCTTCCGTTATTAACTGATATCACTGATATCACTGACAGTTTACCAGTGTCCGTGAAGAATAAGGGAACAGCGTCAGTAATCAGCAAAATATTTTCACTGTCAGTAAATTAAGGCCCGTGATTGTAAACGTCTTTCGAAGTACACCCAATCTCCCTCCACCCTAATCTGGTGTTTCGCACATTATAGACCTCTTTCAGAGAGCGGCGGATAGCCGGCGAACAACCATTCGCCACCAAGTTTCCACTTTTTGGGAAATTGCAGGTGAATGACAGCCAGACCTCATTCGGCGAATCACCAGCTGTTCTGTAGAGACCAGTTATGAAAAATGGCGAGGAATTTTAACGAATTCATGCGGTACATGGATGAAGTTGTCAACTATTGTGAATAAATAGATGACCAAAGACATGCGCGACTACCCAAAATATATAGTAGGGACTTGGAAGATCCCTTTTCAACTGCAGTTCATCTCTGCATGATACATCGCAAGCATTACATGCTGCAGTGATTTTCTTCCACATTTCCTTTTGTTCACGGCCGTAGAAGAACAGGTCAGGACACTTGCCTGGAAACTTGACCCCCTTGTTGTTTGGCTGTAGTTCACCAAGTTACCGAGAATATTGTGTTTTATTGGCGCTATTGTTAGGGCGGTTGGACTAAACTCCGCCCACTTCCTTTCCGCTAAGATAAAAAATTTATCGAAACGTATTTTTTTATCAATTTATGAAATACTTTCTTCGCTTACACATTTAAGAAAAGGTTCCAGCAATCTTTATTTTCTTTATAAATTTAACAATGGAAAAAAGTGGACGGAGTTTGAGTCCGACCACCCGGAAAACAGCGCCAAAAAGTACAACATTCTCAGTAACTTGATGAACTACAGCCAAACAACAAGGGGGTCAAGCAAAATACATTGTTAGATAGGCGAGTGTCCAGACCTGTTATTCTACGACCGTGGTTCGCTGCTAAAAATGAGGCTGTGTTGCCAAATTTTATGAAGGAGAACCATCCAACTCCCTTTCAGCCAGCGATCTCCTGGCGATCCATCGGCAGAAAACTATAGTGTAGGAAGGGAGGAAGACCGCCAGCGAACTGCTGCGCGATTAAAGGCCAGGGACTTGCCAGCAAGCCTTCAAAGGACGTTTATAATCACAGGCCTAAATCAGTAAACATTACTACAATGTACGTTTCCTAGCAACTACATCTCTGGCATAGGTATCTGTGATTTCATTCTTGCGATAAACAATTATGTTTATTTTGTTCGTTGTGTAAATTTTACTTACTTTAAAAATAAAATTGGGATATATTTAGCATATTGATACATTTAGCACGACTTACGACCGATATTGTTTTCTTCGTTTTTTTACGACACAGCTTAAACATTGTGTGTACTTAAGGTTTGGGAAGCTGTATCCATTATTTTTAATCCATAAGCAAGGTACGGTTCAACCTCTAAACATTATTTAGTCTTTGCAAACTGCACGACGAATGCTTCCATGAATGCTTCTGTAACTATAAAAAGACGTATATAAATTAATAGATACCCACTTTGGCCTTTATATCTTAGAAAAGACTCCTTGTCCTACCATTAGATAACTTCAACTTTTGAATTTCCGCCAAAAATATTGGTTTACTGACAAGACTGATGCTCTAAAGCGCCAGTAAAATCGGTAATGTCAGTAAAGGAATGTAGCCTCACACAGGGTATCGTCATCAATCGACCATCAGGGACTATCAGTGCCGTCAGCAATATTGGAACCACAGTCTATGAAGGTAGAGGTCTTGACACTGAGGAATAAAATGTGACTCCCTTCTTGTCGCCGAGCGCTAGTAGTAATTTGGTGGAAGATTTGACTTGTTTTTGTATTTGGCTTAGCTTAAAATGTAAAGTTGTTACCAGAATTGCGAGTATTATATGGAAGAAAAAATGGGAACACAAATTTGTATTGGAACACATTTTTTACAACAGTAAAATTAAATTTTAAAAAATTTTAAATGCAGACGCACATTGCAATGATTCTAAAATTTTGTAGGGCACGAAATGATAGTTTTTGTGCGAATGTGTTCACTAAAACAATAATACACAATATATTTCTTCAGACTACTTTTATAAACAATTCCACACATGCCAATGTATTTATGGATACGGAACATGTATATACTATATCAGCTTACCTTATTAACATTATTTTATGTAAATAATTGCAAAAATGTTAAAACGCGAGATGTAAACAAGATAAATCTTCCACCAAATTACTACTAGCTCTCGGCGACATGAAGGGGTCACTTTCTCTAGCTGGAGAGCATACACTGTGTCAAGACCTCTACCTTCATAGACCGTGCTCCCACCGCTCCACCTCGCGAGGTAGAGTTGTGGGGGCAAATCGTCTGCTAGACGTTTTCGTGACAGTCTGCTACATCGTGGTCTGTTAACTTTCGTAGAGATATGAATGAGAATAACTTATTATTCCAAACAACACTGGAAAATGATGGAAATATTAGAGCCGATGATGAAAGAATGGTGTTATTTACAGCAGAATGTAATTATTTATTTTGTACATGATAATTCTTCATTCTCTATTATATTCCCGATAACTTCTGCTAGTTAGCCATCACAAAAACAAATGCACGCACGCAGTAAAGCGTTTTCCTTCGCCCTTTAAGAGTACAACTCCCTCTGACTTGTGGGTCTATTCACTAACTTTTCCTTAGTTACAGGCAGTAACTTTAAGTTATGGATCGCTTAACGCCGCTTACCTTAATTTGCGATTCACTAAGCACTACCCGTAACAAATTCAGCTGACTTTAATTTTTGTTACTTGGCAACACTGTAGGACGGCCGTCCTTTTACTGCTCACTACCACTCGGATTATTGATTGTACATGCAGAAATTGTCTTCACGTGGCAGTGAATTATCTCGCGCCAAAACATTTTTGGTTTATACTTATGTGCTACGAGTTGTTTACATAACATACTACTCGATTTCGGCGAATTTAATTAAATTTTACGTTGAAACTGTAAAATTTGTCTATTTTTAGTTGTGGAATATATAAATAACGAAGTTTTTGTTGGAATATGTACAATGTTATGTAGTAAAAACGTATTTTTGCCGCATAGAGCATAGTTAAAAAAGTTTATTCATGCGTGCTGTTTGCGCAATAACATATATCTTCTCGTTTTTACTTTTTATCTTATAATACTAAGAAACCTTTACTTTCTTTACTGATGGTTAAAACATTCCTTTCGTGTATGGATTTCTAGGTAGGTCTTGTTCTGTACTGCGAGAATGATTGTCAAGTTTTCATGTTTCGTTTGAGTGGGCAAATTTAATTTTCAGTAACTGCTTATACAGTATTAGATTTTCCGTTAATATTTCCGTAACAGATATTGAAAATGGAAATACGTGTTCAGTAGAATCACATGTGTTTTATTAGTTAGCAACTTGAAAATAAATCCGCGATGGTCTGGTAAATTGCATAGTTCAAATATTTACACTAGATACTTTAAGGGGAATGTCTACATTTAGTTTATTATACCTGAAACGCCACAAACTCGAAAAATAGCCTGCCAATCTCATCATAGCAAATGAAATAGTTTCAAATTAGAAACCGCAATGCAATACATCACACCTACCGTTAAGTCATTCCTTCAAGTTTTCAATATTGTATACTAAGAGCTCTTAAATAATTTAATGTTGTGTCATGTTTTTACTGTCGAAAAGAACCTACTACACCAATGTAGGCCTGGGCATAGCATTATAATAAGCATTTTTACACTTGAAATAAAATATTTCATATTGTACTATGATCAGAATGTACGTGCGATAACAAGAAAGAACAGTTTAAAGTTGCAATATAAATTGTGTGCAAGAAATAATTAAGTTCCAATTGCATATTTTTGTTTCATTGAAATGTGAAAATATATTTGCTATTTTTTTGCAAGAATTGTACATATTCTACCGCTGTTGTATTTTGTATATTTTACTATTGAAAATTGACAACAGCAGTTTCTACATCATACTGAAAATAAAAATCTCTTGACAACATTACTCTGAATGTTCTCTGTGGTCCCATGACTCTACTTGCAGAACAAAAAATAAACTACAGTGTGATTATGTATTCCCTCCTCCTTTCCACACCTTTCGATGTTACTGTCAAACTATTTGGCATAATTTTATATAAGTAAAATGCACCTACCTGGAGCTGTTTTAAACATATTCAA
>PNEQ01059552.1:0-13544 GCA_003012365.1 Medauroidea extradentata
CGTGTCGCTGCGAGGCAAAAGTGGTCCGTGTCACAAATATAACGGCCATTAAAATTATGAATGGTAAATTTTATCAAAAATACGGGCCATTTGTTTTGACATGCGACTGAACACAATGTCTCGTACTGTAGTGTTTTTAAACTTCGTATCTGCAAATTTTGCAATTGTTTCCTCGTACCGAAACCTTTCTATAATTTAAGTTTTACTTTGTATGGTTAATACCACTCGCTTCAAGTTTTGTGCAGTTCGCGACATGATTCCAAACACTAACGTTTTACAACAGTGCTACTGCCCACCAAATTCTACGACATAATCCATCAACATGGACAAGCGCGCAGGAGAGGACAGTTCTTTCAAATTAAAATAGCCTACTACCTCAAACAATTGAAAACAAGTGTGCCATACTGTATATTAATAAGCACAAATGCGAATGCAAATGCTTAACCGACTATATAGACACAAACTTCTGAAGTTAAGAGAATTTCACAGGCAATAAAAAAAAATTGTTAACATTGTAAAAAATAATTAGCATTATAAAAAATCGCGGATAATCCGCAAATCGGATGATCGAGTCGCGGATAATCGAGGTTCTACTGTACATTATATTCAGCAACTTTTTTGTGCATCACAATAACAGGTAAGGTCAATGCACATTATCATCTTTGTCACTGTTGCAAGGACAAAGTAGCTATGCTATTGACCTAGCACATAATGCCCTATTTCAAAAATTCATATCATAGGTACAAGGCAAAAATCCAGAATACTGTAACAACAGCATAAATATACATAATAAGGACTTCATTTGACGAAATTTTCAAATTAAAAAAAAATGTGGTTTTTGGGATATTCAACCCCAAAAATGGACAAATTTGGACTTTTTTTTTTGCGATTTCCATAATATTTTTCTGGGGTTATAAAGATTTTTGGTAGCTAGAAAAAATACAGGTGAAACTACAACTTGAGTAGTACCAATAGTGGCACTTACCAGCTTTGGTTATCCCCTTTGTCTTTCAAAAAAAAAATTCTGAAAATACACAAAAGACCACAATTTATAAAAAGTTTGTAAATTTTTTGTGTACATTTGTCAAACTAAATTAGGTGTTTTTTTGTACCTAAATAAAACTTCATTTCAATAGTTATCAAATAAAAAAATATAAAAAAAATTCATCCTTCTAATTTTTGCGGTTTCCAAATAATATGCAATTGTAAATTTTATGTTTTGTAAGTTTTTAATTATTTTTAGACATTTACCAGATTTTTGAGCGGCCATATCTCTGCAAATAATTTTTTTGGGTAAAATGCTTTTAGTATGTTTCTTTCTGTTTGTATGACTAACATATATTTTTTTTTCAGCAAAATTTGAGATGGTCAACTGACACATTTTGCTTTGAGCTGCCTGGATTGACATGGAAACAGTCTGCTGTCCATTTGCCTTAGTGAACTAAAATTTTTAATGACCACCATTTTTTTTTAAATTCACTGAAAAAATTAAAATGCCAAAAAGGCAGATATCCTAACTAAGTTTGATGCAAATCATGCAAATAGTTCAAAAGTTATTATAGAAAACATATACACACAGGAACGCGAGCAGGAACGTGCTCTTACAAGTCTATTTTTGCTTTAAAAAGTAGGTTTACAAATGAGATACCATCCGTGACGGAGAAGTTTTGTAACACAAATTGGGGTAGGAAATCAAGAACGAGGAAAAAACTTACGGCAACATATTTTATGTGTACTACAACTGAACAGTCTAAGATGATTCTAATCAGGGTAATATGTTGTATCTGGGTGGTAGAAAACCACAGACTCATGTACATCACTAAAAATCACATAAAATATAAAAAAGAATACCGCTCCGTCATGTGTGTAAATTGATACTGTTCATGTCAATTAGAAACCAACGACTGTCAGATTGCTCGCCTTTCAATACAGCAATCTTAGTTTGATCCCTGCCGGGTGACTCCAGGATCTCTGCAGGTGGAAAACCTTCCGGACAATCTTGCTGGTCAGCAGGCTTTCTAGGAGAACTCCTGCTTCCCCCGACCCATCATTCAAGTGCTGCTCCATTGTAGGGTCTCATGTCATGTCACAACTCAGGGACGGTGGTAGCTTACAAGCCCCAGATCAACATGCTACCAACTCAATGGGTGTCACCGCTGCCCTAAGATGCACGGTCTCAATGATATTATTACACAGTACACATAAGACCACAACATTCAATATGTTCTCTCAGAAATAAAAATTACTTATTTTGTTAACCAACACGTTAGTTATGCCAAAACATATTACTCATGTACTTTTCTATAGATGACTCAGATTCCCAGCACTGAGTCCAGCTCGCAATTTAAAGGTACAATGTTAGGAACCGGTAACCTATACGGTTTAGAGAATGCAAGAAACCGCAAAAAGCGCAAATGTACAATAAATTTTGTTTTGTAATAAAGGTAGAAAGAATGCAAACATGTAATTAAGTAAACATGTAATGAACAGTTAATAATATAAAAATTATATTCCAACATTTTCATGCGGATTTAAATTATAAGTTAACTCAGTGGCAGGCTACCCTAAATATGTAAACAAATAATGTTTTTTTTAAGAATTTCAGAAACTTCAACAGACTACATTATTCATTTGCAATAAAGCGGACAACCTTCATTCAATGCTTTTCTGTTCAATTATGTTGGAAATCCACTACGGCAACAGAAACATTATAAACTTCAAATATCACTACAAGTAAACATGTTTTAAATTATAGTCTGCTAGGTTAGTGAGCACATGAGTTGGCCTGAGTATATCAGGTGTTTACACAACACAACACCACTAAAATGTAGTACATATTTTTAATATTTGCAGTTTTATTATTCAAACAGGCAAGAATTAATGCAGTATCGGCACTTCAGAACCAATTTTTTCGGTGTTTCAACTTCATCTGCAGGAAAGGCAAAAACAGCAAAAGTAAGTTCCTTGAAAATTGGCAACGAGTGCAAAACATGAATGTAAGCACAAAGAACAAAAATTTCATAATTTGAAATAAATATTTTTTAGCTGTTTAGTTATTTTGTGTATTGTGTCGTTCACAAACCAAAAAATTAGTAACTAATTTTAAAGATCTTTTATTATGAAACTCATACAAAAATGGAACCACCTGTATAGTGCCTGATTCTAACTCTCAACCTAACATGTTACTCTAACACTCCACCTTGGTCATTGTTGTTTAGGTTTTCTAGTATTTCGCTGTATACGAATGCAGGAATCCATAAATACAGCCAGGTGAGTTGTTTCGAATAATTCATTTCAAAGTTGAAGTATCAACTAACAATAGCAACATAATAATTTGATAAATGTAATTATCTGAAACTATTTGAATTAGTATGCATTGTGGCTGGTCTATAAATTATGTTTTTTATTTATTAATTTTAATCGCCACCCAAAATGAGGAAATAAAAATTTTTCACTCGTTTCTCACAGAATAATTATTTCTTATTAATTAGTTTGTTAATGCATTGCAGTTGTATTAGTGTTACCATTTTCTTGGTTTATATGGTGACGTGAGTGAATAGATTTTAGCGACTACAGAGCTGATGAGTAATATTCACATGTGGATATGGTGTGATGCCTGGAATGATGGGCAGGGATAATGAGAGTAGCCAGAGAAAAACCCATCGACATATTGCATCGTCCAGGCCCAGTTCCCACAAGCAAAAATCAGAGTGCCTCCATATGGTAGCACATATAGCAAACAAACCATAAGCAGTGAAGCACAAAGTACTTGTACAAATAAATGATTCACTTCTACAGCACTAAAGTTAACATTTTTAAACATAATGCTGGAATCACATTAGCGCAACAAATGTGAATAAAATAACTTTTCAGCTAATCAAATTTGAGGCATTTGCTCTGATGTTACAGAAGCCTCGACTCTTATTAACTCACAAGTTATTTTATTGGCGGTGCTCACTTCGCCTCACATCTGTCATGCTATTGTGATTCCAGCATCATACTGTGCGGATGTGAAGACACCCAGTCATTATGTGTGTGCACAAACCAGAACACCTTGATGTGTGCCCTGTTGAAGAGTTATGCATTAAAATCATTATACTTCCACTCTCCACTGAGACTACGAGTCAGTAAGGGAGGTACGCAGACCTAGGACACAGTCACTATACTATCATGGCAACGTCGCATTCCACCTGCCCTTTTGACTCGCTCTTGTAGTCACCTACTGGCTCGTGCACTCAGGCTTTGCGTATTCGACATTATCACACAGACTAGCAACCGAGAATCACAACTGTGACCTTGAAACCTGGCTTTAATATTCCTGTTCCGTACAAAGTTTCTTATATATTTCCTCCTTTGTTTTTCACACAGAATAACCTGCCAGAGTTTCTCTGTGTTTTTCAGACTCAGCATGCATGCACGCTTGCACATGCATGCACATGAATGCACATGAATGCACACATATGCACATACATGTGCATGAACATGCAAGCACACAAATTACAATTTTGACTTTTCCTGGGGCATATAGAATTGACAGTACAAACAGTCCAAGTAATGTGAACATTTTTCTGTTGATTTCTACTTTTTGCAACCTTAAACTGTAGCTTGGTTACAAAATTTGGTAAGTTGATTTTTTAAAACCTTTGTAAGAATTTATTCTCTGTAGAAAGTAAATAATTCCTATTACTGTAAAACTTTTATCATTCCTCTTCTCATCACTTGTCTAAAACAAGAAAAAATTTCTTTCCTTCCTGAAAATAACAATGGAATAGGTCATTCTATAAGTTCACCTAATACTTGCATATATCTGTTATTAATTATAATAATTAATTTGCATCAAAGTAATGTTACAAAAGTATTGAAAAATTTAGTTTCCTGCATAAAAAAAGTTAATAGATGTGTATACTATGTTTGTCTGTCTACAGAAGTACAGCAAAACTGAATTTTGAAATTGTCACAAACGTATATGATTTGCTGGCCAAAGCACTCTGCCATACCTTGCTAGATCTGTAATCCAAACATGAACTCATAGCCTTAAAGGTTTTGACTCCTGCACCTCATGCCTGGTGTCATAGTTCTGTTTTGCCTTTTCTTTGTTATGCTGATCATTATTCTGGAATTCTCAAGTGTCTTTGAGGGTTCTTTGAGATTCTATATATAGTGGAAACTAAAGCTTATAGTGTGTTAAAAAACAGAAAACACTTTATTGCTGTCCAAGAGACAGGTGAACAGATTTGTAACATAGTTACGAACAAAGTACATGTAAAATGTATACAATCAGCACCTGGCACCAGAAAAGATGTTACCTAGTCACCAACCAGTGTGTGGAAAGGGAGAGGCAACTAAGCAGACATCATCGTCTCTACACAGGGCAGAGGCAGCATCTTCTCCACACAGGACGGAGCAGAGGTCACTTCTACAGAAGTCATCAGTTCCAGACTCTCCACAAGACGACTTTCATGGTTTCACTGAGGAAGAAACAGAAAGGATATCAATTTGTTTGGACTAGTGACTGTAAAGTGTTGATAAAAAAATTAAAGTTCAAAGACCATTCATATTCTTAGTGAGGAAATGATTACTAAAATTGAGGTAGGTTTGTGAATGCTGTTCTCTTTTTATGTAATAAATCTATAGTAAAACTTATATGTAATTGATAGTAGGCCTATACAAAAGAATAAGGTGTATGCTTCAAATAGGTTAATAATAGTAATATTAATGGGATATCTATGACTGAATTAAATGACCTGGAGTTAAATGGTATAGAGGATGAAAATTCCGACTCATAATATTAGAAATAAGCTATGAGGACAAGGATCTGTTGGAAGTATTGAATATTCATTTAATAATATTGATGATTATTTAGTACAATGCTCCTACCCAGAATTTAGTTTAGCTATTTTAATTGTTAAGATTTTAAAAAATAAAATGGATGAAATTGTGGCATTGATTTATGGTTTTAAAAGGATTGAATTTATTGTTTTAAATTAAACTTGGTTAAAGGAAGCTGAATCTAAGTATTTTCATATAAAGTTTTTAACTCTGTATTTTCTTGTAGAAATAATAGAATGGGTGGAGGAGTTGTAATTTATGGTCATAATTCATGGTATTTTACAACCCTGGTGCAGACTGAGAAAGAGCATAACATTTTAATGATTGAAGCTTTTAAAAAGGAGATTAAGCTTAATAAAGTAGGAGTATACAATCCCAATTGGAATAATTTGGTGTTTTTTTAGAAGATTTAAAGCATATAATCTTACCACATGTCCATAAAAACATTATTGTTGTTTGAGATATGGATGTCAATGTACTAAATAATGAGGATTTGGATACAATAAAATATCAAAATTTTTGGGAATCCATACGGTTGATAATATGTAATACAACTTTTCTCACTAGAATTAATACTAATAACCTTAATCACTCCACATTAATAGGTCACATATTGGTCATCAACACTAAATTTGTATATCAAGTTAACAATATATTATGTGAAATTAACGATCAGCAAAAAATCTTATTTGCTAAAATAAAAATATTCCCAAACAACATACTGATTAAACAGGAATATATTACTCTTTGAAACTATATAACAGCACAAAAAATAAGTTTAAAATATACGTATATTGTTTACATATTATTTGCATTAATGTAAAAACAATACAAAAGGTACATGGCAAATTAATAACAATATTATGAGGAAAGAAGGCAGAGTGGAGCAATCTTAACAGTGTTATGAGGAATAATCAAGAGTGTATTATTAGCAAAAGTCAAATTGCTAATTGCCTCTGTATTTAATCAGTATTTTGTTTCAGTAGGTTCAAATTTGATTATCAAACTCAATTTAACAAATAAAAAAGATACTGTTAAATTACCTAAAGGTAATTTGCTTAATAACACCTTCTTTATGAAACCTGTAACTGAACAGGAAATAGAGACTATAATTTCTACATTAAAAATTAAAAATAATGTATCAGAAGATCTATTAACAAATAAGTTATTTATTCGTTGCAAAAAATCCACAAGTATGTATGTTGCAAGTTTTCTAAATAAATCATTTGAGTTGAGGGTGGTCCCTGGTAAATGTAAGATGTCAGTATTTAAAAATGGTGATAATTACCGTCCTATGTCTATTCTCCCCACCATTTATAAAATTATGGAAAAATGTGTAAAATCCCTTTAATTAATTTTTTTGAATAAACACAATATGATTTATAAATATCAATATGGATTTTGGCCTAAATCTCATACACTAAATGCAGCTATGGACATGATTGTGCTAATTGAAAGAGCACTAGAAATTGAGGAGATGGTGATTGGAGTATTCTGGAATCTTCAAAATGTTTTTGTAATGGTTGATCATCAAATTTTGATAGGAAGACAGCAAACATAGGAATTCAAGGTAAACCATTAGAGTGATTCAAAAGTTATTTAACAAATTGACTTCAATATGTTAGTATTGATGGGAATTTAAGTAATAAGGTAAAAATTACCTGTGGAGTTCCATAAGGTTCGGTTTTAGGACCAATGTTATTTCTTATTTATATTACTGATATTGTAGCATTAGGCCTACCACTAATTGGGTATATATTTTATTTGCAGAGGATACAAATATTATTTATTTGAGAAAATAATAAGCTCAGTTGTATATTAACATTTAACATGATTTATATATACAGTATTTTAAAATTGGTTAACTGAAATAAATTATCACTAATTGTTAATAAAACAAAATATCTGGTATTTCACATACCCACAATGGATGTATTACAAGATGATCCTAACCTATTATTTTGCAGTGAGAAATTAATGAGGGAAGCTTCTGTAAAATTTTTGGGTCTTTATCTTGATGAACGTTTATCATGGATACAACATATAAAATATATTAAAAAGAAAATTTCCCAGTTTTTGGGATATTGTGTAGAGTGAGAAATACATTACAAATACAATCATTGAGGATGATATATTTTTCTTTAATACGTAATCATCTTTCCTATATGCTTGATATATGGGGATACAATAATAACAGTAACATTATCTCTTCCTTGAGTACTTTACAAAATAGAGCTATCAAGATAATGTATGGACTTCCTGCTTGTACTTCAACTAAGATAATTGATGAAATTTCTGGGATTCAATCCTTGAGTATCTTAAGGACTGTTTTGTCATGTATATATGTATATAAATTTAATCATGAGTTAATATACAGTAATTTAAATTTTATATATAATAAAGATATTCATAAATATATTTCTAGACAAGCTAATAAGTTTCATAGCCTGTACTTGTGTTCAAAGAAATTTGGTATTTGTGGTGTAAAACATTTATTAAATGAAATATGTAACAAAATCCCAAATTAGTATAAAAAATGCAAACTGTTAAATGATTTAGTATGTTAATAGAAAAATATTATAAGGTACAAAGGGAAAAAAAAAATGTGTACTGTTAATAACTTGTAAAAGTATATATTATGATGAATAATTTAAGTTAATTATACATTGGTAAACAGGATATTAAAATGTAAAGCAATTGTATAATTTATTTGAACCTATGTTAGCTATTTTTAAAAATATATGTAACTTGTCTGTTTTGTTTAAGGTTTTTGTTTTTCTTTGATAAAGCTGGGATTGTAAAGTTATGCTGTAAATAGTGTTTTTTTATGTATAGCCTCTGTCAGGAGCAATGCTCATTGAGGCAGTTTTTATAAATAGAAAGTAAAATGGCAGTGCAGACTACATAAGAAGTGGAAAACGAATGGGTAAGCTTAAACATTTAGAGCTGTAGTGGTGATGTAACTAGAAAGAAAGGGAGACGTAGTGCAATGTAATATGAGACATGTGGGCAGGTTGGCAGGTTTAAATGGACCAGTGCTGGATGTCTGCCTGTGATGTAAACAGTCATTATTGATCTCAAAATAGAGGGTTTAATGGAATATACAAACGTAACACATAGTGATTTGGTTATTACTTTAGTGATAACCGTGTACATACCGGTACTTATTATGGCATTATAACAGACCAGGGGCCTATTCCACCAACAGACTTGGCAACTTTTCACTATTCATTTTGCACTTTGCACTTAGCATAAAACTGAAAAGTGCAAAGGAATTGTGTTCCACCGAAAATTATAACTGCTTTGTATTCTTCCAGCCAGTCTGCAAAGTCTTTGCAGTGTTTTAAATTCCTTGTTTGCAGTACTTATTTCAAGTTTATAGGTTACAAAGTGTATGATGAGTAGGTTACAAAGTGTATGATGAGTAGGTTACAAAGTGTATGATGAGTAGGTTACAAAGTGTATGATGAGTAGGTTACAAAGTGTATGATGAGTAGGTTACAAAGTGTACGATGAGTAAAAAACAAGAAGTTGTGCTTAAAAATTAGCAAAATGGTACTCACACAAGAAAAAAATGTTTTATTTAGAAGTTTCTCACGCACATATAGAAACAAAAGGAAAAAAGGACGGAAATTCATGAATTGAAACCACATCATCCATTTATCCTCCATTGCCCAACCAATGTAGACATAAAAGTATCTGCTGCTTGGGCGATAAACATTTACTGCTATTTGTCATGTTCTGAAGACATGGCCTGGTCTCACCCAAAATCAATTCATCTTATTGTGCACTTAACCTAAAACATTCTTTAAATTGAATATCATTGTCAATCACAAAATTGATTCGTGATTTATAATTCTTCTTTGATTGTCTTCTGTTTTCTTCATCAGATTCGTCAGTATAATGCAGCAACACGTCTAATCATTTTTCTTGTTTTAATTTTGTAGATTATGTGCTACTGTTACACCTATTGTATCGTCATTTCTCTTCATCACATTACTTAAAATAGTTTCTTACGTGCCAAGTTTATACGTAATAACTTTTAACCACTTCAAATATGTTATTAATTAACAATTAACCATAAATAGTTTAGCTGCAAACGGAAAATTATCTTCGCACAATGTGTGAAAACTTTGCAAATATTCATAAATACTTTTCTGCAAATTGAGATTATTGGGGAACAGAAATGGGCTCAAAAGTGCAAAGTCTTTGCACTTTTCATGTTTTGCTTTGCAAATTACAATTTTCGTGGAACAAAAATGCAAATGAAAAGTGTGAAGTACAAAGCGAAAAGTTGCAAAGTCTGTTGGTGGAATAGGTCCCAGTTCTTAGAAAAATCACAGTGGTGGAGTTAACATAGTTTTTTCAGACTTTCAACTTTATTTTACGTATGTAATGTTTTCTTGATGCAGTGTTTTGAGATATTGGTGTGTTACTGCTGTCACTGTTAATTTTCCAAGTTCTTCAATGAAGGCGGATTATACTTTGTATGTGGGTGAGGAAGTGGAATTTACTGTCAAATGAGTTGATTACATTGAAGGGGGTAGGAAGGGTTTGGGAAGTAGGAGAGAGATTTGATAAACTAGCCACAAGGTAATGTTACTAAGTTTCAATAGCGACAGTTCATGAGTTCATTTTCCTTCTCTACAATCCATATGTAGCTACAGAGAAGTCATCTCTATGTTTTCCATACTAAGTGTATGTGAGGGAAAATATCTCTTTCTAGGACTGCCACCACATTTCTTAAACAAATCTACATTACAGTTGTTAGTACACTTAATGTGTCCAACCAAAGTGGTAATATATTACATCTTCAAGTGAGTTACCCAGCTAGGTGGCGCAACAGTAACCAAAGTTTTGAACCTACACAGCTTAAAAACATTATTTAAAATAAACATACACCACTGTAATTAAAATTCATCTTGTTTTAAAGACGTTTCAGTGATTTTAAACCTCACGTAAGCAATTTTGTGCTGTGAAGATGACACACTTTTATCATCCTTGTTACATTTCAAGCAGTTGTTGCATGGAGCACTCAACACTCTGGTACTGCAACATGATTGGTCTGTTACAAGAGTCCGTTCAGTACCTGGGAGAGAAAATAGGACCGGTTGTATTACCAATCAGGGTATGAAAACTGCCAAGCCAGGCAAAAAAAAAAAACATTTCTGTCTTACCGGCCGGTATAGCACCTGATATGATGGATCTGTAAAGGCTAGTGCAGAATCTGGTATCATGTGGGACATTCTCAAAAAATTTGTCACTTTGCTGTCCTTACAGTTTAGTAATTTTTGTCAAGGTTAATTTAAGATGAATAATTGGTGTACTAAGTGCACTGAAAACTACTATTCTTATTCATATTCAAAGGAATTTTTAAAAAATATAGAAATAATTACTTACAAGACACACACATTTTTTGTCTTTGGATGACCTGATATGAGAGATGTCCTCAGCTGTTATTAAAATTTAGATGTGTAGAAAAAAGCTAAAAACAGTTGACATCTGTTAACAGTATTGTTCTATTTATAGGTTAAAAAACTCAGTTGTATAGGCACAGTACTTTATATTTTTTTTCACTTGTCAAATATTATACGAACAAAAATGTTGTGGCTGTCCTAATAACCTGTCATGAGTGTTACCTCATGAGTGTTACCAATTTTTAAAAATATTTATTTTACAGTAATTTGACTTTGGTAGTAGAAAGCAGAGCAGCCATCTTAGACCTGTGTAACCTGTGAAGATGTTTCTTTGAGTCTACTTTTTAGCTGTGTTTCCTTGAGAAAACTGTGGTATCATGGTGAGTATTTTTATTCATTATCATGAGTGTTACCAGTATTAATGTAGGATAGATAATAACAACATTTTTAAATAAATAAGGTTTTCAATTCTCATTGTTGCTACTAACAGTTAACCTAACCTCACTTCAAGTAGTAGCTATTTTCTATAGTTAATCTTTGGATTGTAAAAATTTCTCATGAGTGTTACCGCGATATTTAATGCACATGAGAATTTAAGCACCACTCAATTAACTTAGTGGTTAGTGAAATACTTCTGTTAGTAGGATCTGATTTAATACAGTACTAAAAACACACACATGTTTTTTGTATTTATTTAATATTGTTAAAGATTAGGTAAACATTATGCCAAATTATTAAGTGTGCTGTAAATTTGCTAATTTATTAAGTTCGGCTCTAAAAACATTATTTTGTGTGTATTTCAATTAGTACGGTAGCTACATTTTCTTCGATTGTTTATTTCATTGCAGGCCAAGCTGTCATCAGCGGAAAAGCAGCGGCGTTACCGGGAAAAGAGAAAGCAGAATAAAGAACGGGAAAATGCCTACAAAGAAAAGCACACGGCTAGGTAAATGTTTTTTAACCTGTTATGAAAATCCTGTAGAAATATAATATTGTAAAATTAAAAAATTTATACGTTTTTGTTGCAAATATTCCACCACTAGCACTGTGGACCAACCTACTGTTGTTGTTATCCTAAATAATTTCAGATTCCTTGATGCTGTTCGAGTTGTGTGTATCATCGCTAATGACCTTAGCTGTTGACGAGATATTAAGCCCACTTCCTCCTCTTTCTGCATAAAGGACATATACTTATTAAATAAGATATTTATATACCAGTGTAATTAGTTTCGATTTATAAACTGAGGTGTTTTTATTACAATTGTTTTCCTTCCCACAATATTTTTTTGGCAATTCACATGAACAATATAATATGCAAGGAAGTGGAAGTGAGAGTTTTTGGTCAGCGCGTAACATCTAGGTCTTTAGTGCTGGTGAGGGGTGATATGAGATGAGTGTGGAGCATTCCCAGAATGAAACGGCAGGGGGAACGGGAGTCCCAGAGAAAACCCACCGACCTACGGCATAGTCCGGCACGATTCCCACATGCGAAAATCCGGGGTCCAACCCGGATCGCTTTGGTGAAAGGCAAAAGGTCTGACCCCTCGGCCAACCATGGCCCCAATATGCAAGGAAAATATAAAAAATGCCAAAATGGCACTGATAAGAAAAATTAATAAAATGTCTGCTTTTGTACTCAAATTACTCTTCCACCATAACAGAATATGTACAATGTTTCAGGAATGCAAAGCGAAAGAAAATAGAGGAACTCTCAAGAAGGGCGCAATGTCAGCAACGAAGATTGTGTAGAAAATGGGACCTTCAAAGACATCAGAAAAAGAAGTCTACAGTGAATTTGGGCTCGCTTCAAACAAGTCCTTTGACAAGATCCACCCCAGATGGAAACAAAAAACGTGGAAGAAAGGTATTGTTAAAAAATAAGTCTAAATGCGTAAGAGAAAATGTCAAGCTAAGTGCAGAATTAGAAAAAATTAATGAAAAATTAAGAGTGGAGAAGAATAAAACTAGCATGTTACAAAAAAGGCTTCAGAGAGCATCCAAGAGAGCAGACTTTGAAATTTTAATGACACCAGACAATGAAATCCCCCCCCCCCATCAAAAGCAAAAAAATTAATTTCTGAATCATTTGGAAACATGCTTAAAAAAAGGAGCAGTGATTTGATGAAATGCAAGGTAGCTAAAACACTTGTTTTCCACAATGCTTTGGTTTCTTCTATTAAGAAGTGTTACCAGAAAGAAAAAAACCGGAAAAGTAAACAGACAATAGGGGTAGTTTTGATGAGCAAGATAATCAGACGTTATAGGCTTCAAAGAACAGCTAGTACAGCCTTAGGGCTT
>PNEQ01059553.1:0-18377 GCA_003012365.1 Medauroidea extradentata
CGTCTCGACGCCTAACTTCGACGCCTGACGGTAACACACCTGTGCTCCGTCCTTCGCGGATCGTCGACGATTCTCCTACTCTAAGGCGTCTCGACGCCTAACTTCGACGCCTGACGGTAACACACCTGTGCTCCGTCCTTCGCGGATCGTCGACGATTCTCCTACTCTAAGGCGTCACGACGCCTAACTTCGACGCCTGACGGTGGCACTCAGCCATCCCGTCGCCACGGCTCGCTGACGTCTACACTCCTAAACCGTTCCTGCGGCTCGCTTCTCTCTCGATTCGCGCCAAAAAAAAACCGTCACTTGGCCTGCAAGCTCCAGTTCATTTCGGGCCAATCAGAAGTCAGCTTCGAACCGATGGCTCCGCCTCTCGAGGACAACAATTCCGGCAAGAACCGTATTTATTAAATAAAGCTTAATTTCTCTTTATCCACATACAATCGTTCCTTTACTTGTTAACATTTATGGTTTCTTAATTACTAAATGTCTAGAATACAGTGACAACTTACAAAACTATTGGCTGGAGCCCCTCCCCTCTTGTTTAGCTAGGGAGGTTGGTTCGAGCGGCGGAGGGGTGAGGTCCCAGACACTCTCTACACCTGCTCCTCTCGTTTTCACAAAGACACAATATGTACAATTTATTATTTTTCTGTATAAAACTTGGTACAGTGATGGTACCTTAATGATAACTATTTCCATGTGATCCTGATATAATGGCGAGGAGAACGAATGGTCGCAAGGCATTGTTATTATTACATATGGAATTATGATGGTTGATGCTGATGACTATTAAGTATAATAAATCGTGGTGGCGACCTTATGGACGTGTCACACTTTATAATTTCTTCACACTTGATACACATATAATATGTACAAAGCTGACTTGACTTATGTGTATTTCGTTCATCCTGTGTTCATATTTTCGAAATGGCTGCCATTTTTATATATTTTAATCATAGTATAACATATCTAAGGGAATATTTTTCAGAATTTCACCAAACTTGGTACACATATACTACGTACAAAGCTGACCTTGAATAGTGTTTATTTCGTTTATCCTGTATTCATATTTTCTGAATGGCTGCCAGTTTTATTTTTATCATATTATACCATAAGTTAGGAAATAATTTTTAGAATTTCACCAAACTTGTTACACATGTACTATGTCCAAAACTGTCTTTTTTACTTTTCTGTATTTTGTTCATCCAGTGTCCATATTTCCAAAATAGTTGCTATTTTTAGCATAGTATCCATGTCTTAGAAAATATTTTTTCAGAATTTCATGAAAGTTGGTACACATATATTGTATACAAAACTTACTTGACTTTTGTATACTTCGTTCATTCCGTGTTTGTATTTTCATAATAGTGGCCATTTTCACGTTTTATGCATTGCAATACATATCTTAGGAAGTATTTTTCTGAATTTTAACAAACTTGTTTCACATAATGACTACGTACAAAGTTGATTCTACTTTTGTGTATATCATTCATTCTATGTACATATTTTCATAATTGTAGCCATTGTTATATTTTTTGCATAACAATACTTATCTGATGAAACATTCTCAGGAATTCCATCAAACTTGGTACACATACTACATAAAAAAACTTACTTTTGCATATCTCGTTCATCCTTCTGTAATATTTGAAAATGGCCGATAATTCTTTCTTTATGATATAATGACAGCTCAGAATTTCCCCCCCCCCCTAATTTTACTAAGCTGAGTACCCGTACATCACTTAAGTAGAAGAGAAAAGATGGTTATAGCAAAGATACACTTTCATAATGGAACAAAAAAATTATTTTATATATGTACATCTACACAGGACGATTTTAATATTTTGCATTAAAAAATGTTTAATTTTGTATTAAAATGTTTTTTTTAATTTTCAAATTTTTTATTTGAAAATATTAAATTTCTATCTAAAATGTTCATATTAAAAAAAATAAAAATGATGGAGTGATGGAATAATGGAACAATGGAATAATGGAACAGTGGAACAATAGAATTATTGAATAATGGAACAAACAAATACAATTTAATGAATTTAAAATCCAACATCTTTAAGACCAATGGTTCAAAACTTTTAAACAATAAAAAGAAAAACTTTTTTCGTTATAAGTTAGACTCGTCCACCAGACGAGTTTATAGTCGTATTAAAATAAATAAATAACTATTTTAAAAACTGGTTTTTTTTTAATTTTTAGACTCTCTTAAGAATTTTTTTTATAAATACAGTTCAAAAACTCTAAAAAAAACAAAAATGGAAGCGTCATTGAATATAGAAAACAAGAAAAAAGGATTTACAAAAAATTACGAACGTACAATAGATAAACAATATTTAATAAATAAAACTAAAATAGTAGACTCAAAATTGGATCGTCGAGATTTATTGAAAATGCCACATATTAATGGATTTTTACTATATATGTATATATATGTTCAGAAGAGGACGTCACCTCGGCCCTACAAAACACCCTCTCTACAAGAACAGAAAATTCGCGCCCCTGTCAAGAGTAGGTTGCTTAACAAGCCATCGGGTACTAGCCGAATAAAACATCATGCAGTGAAAACAAACACCAACACGCAACAAAAACGAAATTAACATAAAAGCAGTAGGCCTATACTGATCCTTGGAGATAGTCATGCAAAAGGTATTGCTGGTCACATCAACTCCATGAAGAAAGAAATTACAGCAGAAGGTATGAGCAAGCCAGGAGCACCACAGCAAGAAATCCTGCGATATGTACAAGAAAACTCCAGAAGTGTGACATCCAGTGAAAGTGTTGTTATAATAGGTGGATCAAATGATGTCGCTAGAAACCAAGGGGAAGATGCGGTACAAGCTCTAGAAGATAACCTCAAAAAACTGAAAGGGAAACCTATCATAGTAATCAGCATCCCACACAGGAATGACATAGAGAAAACATCTTGTGTAAACATAGCAGTAAACAAAACAAATTGTAGATACAAAGAACTGTACATGCAGTATCCGAATGTAAATTATCTCGATGTTAGCAAAATTGACAGGTCCATGCATACAAAGCATGGCCAACACTTTAACAGTAAAGGAAAAGCATTTGTTGCCACCAAAATTTGTGAGCTCCAAATTGTTAAACCTCCCAAGCATCTAAAACACACTTTCCTAGACAAATGGTTGATAAAGTGTAACAAAACACAAGAGAACACACAAACTGTCACTATTGTGTTAAAAGCAAAACCTCCTACACGTAGGACTATACTACTTGATAAATGGTTGATAAGGGACGAGACAGTTAACGAAAAACATTTTTTAGTATAAGGAATAACCAAATACCCAGTGATGATTTTTCTGCATATCATATTAAAAATAATGTTTCATGTAGCCTTAAAAACAAGAAAATCCAGCCAGAAAACAGTTTAATTCAATTGCAACCAGTTGTTGCCTGGGTAAATGAACATTTTAATATGAAAGAAAGACAGAAACATTCACTATCACCTAACTTATCTTTGTCAGGCATACCAGCAAACACAATGAAGTTTAGTTTAATGCACCAGAATATTATGGGCTTAACGAATAAATGCAATGAACTACTAGCTATTTTAGAGGATCTGCATCATCAAAGCTCTTTGAAATTGAATGTTTTATGCTTCTCGGAACACCATTTCAAAAACTGGGAAATTATGTGTATAAATATTGATGGATTCACTCTTAGTTCACATTTTTGTAGAACTAACCATATGATGGGAGGAGTATGTATATATGTAGGTAAACACATAAATCATGCCCATAGGCGAAGCTAGAGATTAGCTAATGGGTGGTCCTAGTCTTCAGTGATCTCTCCAATATGTTGGGGGTCCGGGGGTCCTACCCCGGGAAAATGTTGGATTTCAAGATGAAAATGGCGCTATTTAAGCAGTGTTTTTGATATATGGACAATGGATATAACACTGGTATAAATATTAATATTTTTTCGATGATAATGTTTTTTAGTGATATATTTAATAAAAACAAACATAACAACTATAACACATATAAGTAGCCAAGTCAATATTTAGTTTTTTTAGCTACACAATTTTTATTTTTTTGTTGTTTGATAAAATATCTTGTATCTAAATTTGAGAAACATTTTAGTAGTAATTTTTTCGAAGCATTGGGAAGGGTGGAAAATAATTTAGACAAATATTAAAAGTCATTAACATATAAACAGTTAAAAATGTTTTACTAAAATATGGTAACTTACAATATTTAATATTTTATGCGAATGAGTTTTATAGGTACATTGTACATGTCTCTATTACTTCGATTCTGCTACAAGCATTGTAAGATAAAACTAGCACTAGGGACAAAAACAAATGTATTAAAAATCCTTAGGTAATGCCCAACAAAGCAATAGCATGCACAATAGATATCACAACAAACTACACAACCAAACCTGCATAAGTACGCAACATAATAACATGTAACAAGACGTTTTTGTAAGAAAACAAATAAACAATTTTGAGAAGTTAATAAAGGCCTGAGTATATTTTTAAAAATATGTTTAGGCCTCGAATGTTTTTCAAAGAGTTCATAAGTTCATCCGCCAATCAAATGTTACCATCGTTTTGAACTCTTAAATAACTTCTGCCACCTGGACGGAATTATCAAGATTCTGCTCACTATAAGGAAATAAGGAAGCATGAGATTTTGAAGGCAGTCTTGTGCTGTTGTTGATCGCAACTCAGGGGCGTCATTTCAGGTTTTTCTAGGGGGGGGGGGGGCAAGATTTTGTTTTCCGGCGACAGTGACCTTGTTGCATCTTTTTTATTAACTAAGCATGTATAAATTAGATACTTTAATAATAAAACTTCAGTTTTATGTACTTAAGTTAGCATTATTTAAATTTAAAAATACAAAAAATGTATTTGTACACATAAAATTCTAAATCCAGGGGGGGGCATTTGCCCCCGCCCCCCTGTAGCCCCAAATGACGCCCCTGTCGCAACTTGGTTTTAACATGGCTCAGCTTGGAAAATCCTCTCTCGCAGGAATAACTAGTTACAGGAACAACAGCAAATTTGGCCAGTAGTTAGTAGAAGTTTTCGTGAGTTTGTTTACTGTTGTACCCTGAAATCCATATCAGCCAGTCATTAATAGGATACTCTTCCCCTGTCTTGCATCTCAGCAGACACATCTCAGCTTGAAGCTGTGGAACACTCAAGCAAAACTTGCCACTTAAGATCTGAACATCGTTCTGAGTGGGAGCGAGTCTCAGAGTTCTGCCAGTAGCAGAAATAAGTTCTTGGGTTTCTTTAGAAATTCGGGTTTTCAAACCTTGAATGAGAGAGTCGCTCACAGCTCTAAATATGACTACTCTGCATTCGTCCTTCATTGATTCAAATATAAAAGTGCTTTCTGAATGGTTATCTATTTTACATTAGGGGTAACGTTTTCTTCTCGGATTTGGTACATCAATTCCTAATTTGACACTTTTTCTACCTTTATTGTACATCTCATCGAAGCTTGACTCTTCATTTCTCAAATGTTGTAAAACAGCGGCAAGCATCTGGACTTGTTCCATTGCCACACACAAATCAATAGTAGACGACTGTAACATTTTGCTTGTCTTCAAAATCATCAGCAAAATTGAAAGCATGATACCTAAGCTCAGTATGAAGTTGAAAGACTTCATCTGAGTGAAGATACCTTTCCTACTTGCTCTAACTTTACCGTCAATAGCCCCTTCCGCTGCTGTCTCAATACGTCAATTGCATCCATAATGGACTCATAGTTAGGGACCTGAAAAATTCTCTTTTTCTTTTAGGCACGAGCTAGAAATCCACAAACTGTATATTCGTGTCACTTTAACAATTGATCCTTAACTTATTTGACATGTTGTGTAAGTCGCTGAACAAATAATAACAATGTAACTAAATGCAGGCCCATATCACTGTATCAGTGAGCAGCTAATGAAGAGCTGATGTGTGCTTGAGTGCATATATATTCTTGGAGGCTAGCCTACAGGTAAGTGAATCCGCGAATTTTTCCGGCCTCTACTCACAGTTCATTTCAATAGCTGACACAGTTTCAGCTCTGCAAGTAAATACAGTTTACAAAGAGATATATTCTCACTATGTTGCAAGAAATTACAAATAACAAATAATATGTCAGTAATATCTAATTAATATAATGGGGAAAAATGTAAATTTAAAAAAAACCTAAAGGTTTAAAACTGTGCGTAATTCTACAGTGTATATTTTCTGTAGTTAAAAACAAACAAAAAATTGTCGTAACAGCATTACAAAAAGGCACACTCACTACCAGTATCAGACATTTGAAGAAACATGTAATCGCTTGCTGATTCGATAGAGACGATCTTTTCATACTGCGGAACTTAAATTTAAGACTTCACTGTTCATCATATAGTTATGTGCATACGGCGTCAAGCCAACTAGCTGGGTGCTGTAGTACACGTGCGCAAATTCCACGAACTGAAGAAAACAGTCTACAGTTTTATGCTTTGGATATGTCCATTCCTTCTTTTCTCTGAGTGCGCGTCTGTGTATGCGTGTTTGCGAGGGTTACCTGTAGATACTTTAGTGTTCCCATTGTTCATGTGCTTGTGAAAAGAAGGCTTGTGGAATTCTCCACCACTTCTAAAGGAGTTGGTAATAAGATATGTGTTGAAACCTGTCAAACCTAATGGGTGGTCCTGTGCATGCCCGGACCACCCCGTAGCTTCGCCTATGATCTAACTTCCTTCTGTGTTGAAAAAGACTTTGAATGATGTGCCTGTAGTGTTACAATGGGCTTATTTCAAGTTATAGTTATTACTGTGTGTGTATATATATATATATATATATATATATATATATATATATATATATATATATATATCCTTCAAGTAATGTAAATGTATTTATTGCAAACTTAGAAATTATCTTGTCATAATTGTATGCTCCCTCTGTTCGAATTGTACTCTGTGGTGACTTTAACATAGATCTCTCATCAGATAGTAGTGCTAAAGATCAGTTAATTTCAATGCTAGAAACTTTTAATTTGCTTCAAACAATTAATTTTCCCACACGTATTACAAGCCTGTCTCACTCAACTATTGATAATATTTTTGTAAAAAAAGAGCTTGGAGACATTTCAGAAGTAATTGCTAATGTTAATGGATTATCTGACCATGATGGCCAGATAATAACTTTTCCATGCAGGAGTCATTCAACAGTACCCCCCTTTCCCCCCTTCCCTCATGACAAAAAGAAAATGGTGCCAGGACAGTCAGTCAACTGCAAATTTTTTTAGCAATACTTGTTTTGCAAAACTGGATCTCTGTGTATTCTTGTACTGATGTAGATGAGATGTTCAATAACTTCCATTCTACCTTTATTAAGATAATTAATGAAAATTTTCCAATTAAATATATTACAATCAACAACACAAGACAAAAACATGGTTAACCAAAGATATATTAATATCCTGTAGGAAAAAAAGAGAACTATATAATAAATGCAAAACTACTCCCAATAACGACTTAAAGAGCTATTATAAATTATATTGCAAAACTTTACAGAAAGTGATAATGAGCTCAAAGCGTATGTCCCTTGACTATGAAATAGGGAACTCAAACAACAAAATTAAAACTTCATGGACTATCATTAACAAGGAGTCAGGCAAAATACAGGCAAGAATTAATATTGATAAAATTAAAACAACAGAGAGGGAAATAATTGACCCCAATGAAATAGCAGAAGCTTTTAATAAGCATTATGTTTCCGTAGTAGACACATTAATTGGCAAACCATGTGGAGATGATTTCATTAAATATCTCAAAGAAGCATATAACTCTACATTTCCTGGTACTAAATTTACTCCAGTAACACCGAAAGAAAATATATCCATTATACAGTCCTTAAAACCAAAGTTTTCCTGTGGTTTCGATGACATCACCAGTATTCTCCTTATAAATGTTCTCACCTAATTTGTACACCATTAAGTCACATTTGTAATAACATGCTTAACTCAGGAAAATTCCCTGAGAGGCTAAAATTAAACATAGTAAAGCCAGTGTTTAAGAAAGGCAGTAGAGAAGTTGTAGAAAATTACAGCCCAATTGCCTTAACCTCAACATTTTCCAAAATACTAGAAAAGTGTATATATTCAAGACTATATAACCATTTTGAAACTAACAAAATACTGACCTCTTCACAGTTTGGCTTCAGGAAGGGTCTTACTACAAATCTTGCAACCCAAAAATTAATATCCACTGTATTAGATACATTAAATAAAAAAGAACATATCCTTGGCATCTTCTGTGACTTGACCAAGACATTTGATTGTGTAAATCATAATATTCTTATTCAGAAGCTAAATTTTTATGGCGTAAACAATAAAACTTATTGATTAATTCATATTTAACTAATCGTTACCAAAAAACTGGCATTACATATAAAACTTTTAATAACTTTATTTCAGCCCCGTTACTCATTAAACATGGTGTACCACAAGGTTCGATTTTAGGACCTTTGCTCTTTTTAATATTTATAAATAACCTGCCTAGATATTTACATAATTCAACTCACCCTCGGAAAGCAGGCATAGATACTGTTCTATTTGCAGATGATACAAGCATTCTCGTTAATTCCGTTTTAAATGAGCAATTACAAAGTAAATCACAAACAATACTATCAAAACTAATTAATTGGTTTATAACCAATAGACTTAAACTTAACAATGATAAGACCAATTATATGGAATTTCTCACAACCAACAAAATTAATGCAGCAGTTTCTCTTCGAGGTGATGAAAAATATTTAAATATTGTAAAATCTACAAAGTTTCTTGGCCTACATATTGATTGTAATTTAAATTGGAAGAAACACATTAGAAGTAAACTAAGCTCAGCATGTTTTTCACTCAGATCACTGTCACTTTTAATTTCCAAAGTAACCCTCAAACAAGTATATTATGCCTACTTCCATTCCATTCTAAAATATGGAATTATGTTTTGGGGCAACGCAACTGATAGCAGAAAAGTTTTCATCCTACAAAAAAAAAGCAGTAAGGATGTTATGTAATAAACGCAGTAGAGAGTCGTGTAGACAACTGTTTAAGCAAGACATCCTATCCCACATTACGGATAACTTGGATAAATTTTCTTCTTGTCAATGAGGTCCATAATTATGACACAAGAAATAGTAAGAATCTATTTACTCTCTCTACTTCTCTGTCACTCTTTCAAAAAGGCTCATACTTTACAGCAATCAAAATCTTTAACTCACTACCATCCCAGTTGAAAGAACTCAGTCACACAAACAAAAAACTGTTCAAGTGTAAGATAATCTCTCTACTACTAGACAACACATTTTATACTGTGAATGAGTATTTAAATTTCATTTCAAATATGTAAACCACATATTGGTACTTAAGGAATAAGTTGTGCCGTATGTTAAGTATATACAGTACAGAATATGTATGTATGTAAGTTTATATATGTTTATGGTGTCATAAACGTGCATTGTACAGTTTTTACATGTTATGTTTAATGTTTTTACTATAAATTGTTCTGTAACTATTTTATAAATGATGTGCATTCACGGTCTTATGCCAGTGTGTTTAGCCTATATGTACAGTTTACAAATCTTTGTATGTATTTATATATATATATATATATATATATATATATATATATATATATATATATACACTAAGTATTACCTAATGTATAGGAGTGTCTCATTATATTATCTCATGTATTGGAATGTATCACTTTATAATGTGTAATAATGTGTCACTTTGTAATTTGTGATAATGTATTATTGACATGCTTCATATCCCTGTTGTCTGAAAGACAGGTAGAGGGATCAACGAAGTGAAAATAAAATAAATAAAATAAATAAATAAATAAATAAATACAATAATAAAGTTTTAGATTACATTAATAGTAGATCTATAAATGCTGTATACGAAGGAATGAAAAATTGTGACCCTGGAAAGCAATTTCATACAATTTGATTCGAAAAAATTATGATTTATTTGATTAACATTTCGATTATGCTTAGACGATCCCGTATTTTGTTTCGAACTATGCTACCTACCTGACTTCGGTTAAATGGATGTACTGTTTTCTTACCTTAGTTGAAGATGTTGACGAACTTTCTATGCATTGTTGTTGTTTCACGCACGAACGAACATAAACTGTGACTATGGCTAAACTTGAAAATTTCAATAAATTGCATTGGCCAATTAACGGAAGTTTCACGTCAACCAGCCCGACCATCTGCTGCCACGGTGCACGTTCAGCTAAAACGAGAGAAGCCAGCTCTGCTCCTACCTACGTCAGCTATGACGTCAGTGATACCAGTTACGTCGTGATTGGGTTTCGGTAGTCACATGGACTGTCTCTAGCCGAGAACACTCAGACTTTATGTTTTTATGCAGTTGGCAGAACTGTTTATTGTAGATGGCGTTTGTTATGATCATATGATGTAACGTTATATTTTATTGGACGGTGATGTTTTGTGGTAGGAGTAAATTTTCACCCTTAAACAGGTGTCCTTGTGATATAATTGACAATCTTGGATTCCTAGGACATCATGATGTCACTCTTTTTTAAAGTTAAGTAGATGTTTCTTTCTAAATTACATGTAAGCAGTGTACTATGTGATCTATGTAGAATAGAAGCTTTGAGTTAAATAAATTTTCTAAGATTGTAAAAGTATGTATCAAGGAGTAGAAAATTATTATTGTTTTAGTATTCGGGGCATCATTAATCGTATTTGGTGTTTTAGAAATTTGGTACGCATTAACTTGGACATCAAATATTATTTTATGTAACTGTTTTTGATGTGTTAATATTGCTATCTGGTTTACAATGGAGCTAAAGTGGGAATCTGCCATTTTCTCTGTAGTAAATTGAATGTAATGCTTAGTAAAATAAATGTTATCTTTGTTACTGAATTTATTACCCTTTTATGGGTAAAATTGTTTTCAGATTGTTCATATTTACTAAACTTAGTTTATTTTCCCCTTTGTAATACAATATTATATTCCTGATAGGCCTTTCCAGAGGTATCTGTCGTCGCTATGTTGTGAACGGTGGTGACAGGCATTCTTGGTGGTGTCCTGGCTGAAAAAATAAAATCAGGTGTTTTCTTGGGACACCACCAGGGGGCGTTGCAATGCTTACTATATTTTATGTAAGTTATTTTTTAACGCAATAAAATATAAATAAGGACAAAAAATGAAGGAAAAACTTTAGAAAAAAATTTAGTCAGTCAGTCAATATTTCAATCAGTCAATATTTCAGTATTGTAGTTACGTTGTATTACTTTTTTATTTGTTTAACTCGTGTAACTTTACAACAGTTTTTTTCTCACAGTTAGATCATTTATGTTATCTTATAATAATTTGATGCACAGTGTTATCACTTGAAAGAAAAAAAATGTTGTCTGAGCATAAATAATGTATTCAGACAAATTACTTGTACTGTATAGAAATGTTCAATCAGGTTAATTCATGATAAATCAACTTCACTGATTTGCAGCCATGCAGTAACTATTTTTCCGCCAGTCTTAATAATCTTCTTTGTTCAAATTTTAAATTACAAGATGTTTGTGCATCTCTAAGATAGTTTTCAATGTAGATGTAATTGTCTTCCTCCTTACTACTGCACGTCAATTCAACGCAAGTGTGCACTGCTCCATAGTTACACATGCACTGCTAGTACGCGTGTTGGAGTGCGTTGAGGCAGGCAAAGTGACGCCATGTTGCCACATCTCACCTCGCTAGTGTGTCTTGTGTCATTGGCACGCATGTACAGTGCAACATGCGTCTCTTCAACGCAAGTGTGAACCGGGCCTAAATACCGCACCGCCATAATGAGCCAAACTCTGAACAAGCGTGCAAGATACCCGCCAATCCATTTTTACTTTGGGACTTTGAGCGACGCCCGAGTGATTTTATTGGTGGAAATTCTGTAGCAGAGTTCAGTGCATGTTTATATCTGAGTATCACATACATCCGGTTAGCACATTTTGAAGTATGACAGTCTGAAAAGGCCGTTTTTAGCTATGTTTGTAATGAGCATGGTGTCTCAACAAAGACGTTCCATCCTTGACCGAAGTGCTATGTTTTATTTTCGTACATTGGACAGTTGGCACACGTGAAGTAGTTTTGTAGAAATAAGTATTTACAAACAAACATCAACGCAGCTGAAGCTCGTGGTAGACGGTGGCCTTAATCGCAATATAACGTCACTAGCCGGCTTAGTCTCTGCACCTCCTCAGTCAGTTGTGAATGACGTGGTAAGATTGAACTCCTCGTAGTTGTCATATTTTCCCGCTGCACACTTCTCGTGGTGTAGTAAGAGCAACCAACGAGCACTACACATATAAAATACTTTTAAAAAATTGAAGTTAAAAGAGGTTTATTCACGTACATGTTGAATGAATATGGGTGTCGTAAATAGAGGTTACTTTGTAATAGCAAGGGGTAACAAAGTGTATCATAAAATGTTTGTTTAGGGCCTTTTAGTGAGATATTATGTTTTATATGAAAGTATTAAATGTACTGGATTTAATACTAAAATAGAATTGCATATTTCTTACCCAGACTACCTATAAACACAATATTTTGAGTGACACAATGTCAACCTTGCTGTCACAAAATAACCTCAGTTTCCGGTGCGAATTCTTGTACACAAACAGGCAGGACAATCAAGTTATGGTACAATATTGTTGACGATGGAACGACTGACGGAACACGAGCATTGTTGCATGGGGCAATTGACGATGTTGTGAAAAGTACTAACTGTTGTTTGTTCACATTATTTGAACCCAAATTGGTTCAATTTGTTATTATTGCTGACTCCATTATTTACTGAAGTTTCCGTAACTATGTAAAAGAGTTCACTGACTGATATATCAAGCTACAGATCAAACCGCTTGACCTAGAAAAGTGAATATATTTGTGTGGGTTCATCTCAGGTCGTTGGCGAGCACTAAGGAGGGATTTTTCAAAATTGGGCCTTAAAGGACTGAAAATACCTTAAATGCATTTTTACTGAGCCCTTCGAGCTACATAGATTCTTTTCTGTTCAAAATGATACTTATATAAATACCCAAAGAGTAGTTTCAGGATTTTTCGAAATTCGACTCTTGAGGAGTAAAGACGGGGGAAATATGATTTCTTATAAACCGTCTATATATCTCGAACCCAATGAACTATCGTAGTGGTTTTCACTTCAATTGTTGTCAGTAATATACTGAAAAAAGGCAACAATTTTGCTGTTCACAGTTCCGGTACTGGTCTTGGCAACATACAAAGAAATGGAACTACGTGAACTTTTACGATGTTAGCCTTTTTAACGCACAAATTGGCTGGGTTATTGTGGGATTCTGTGAAAACCAGCCACACCGGTTTGGTTGAAAGACTGCTTAGGACTTAAAGAAATTTTTCGAAATTCGATAATTAAAAAGGTGAAAAGACGTAAAAATTATTTTCGATTATTTCTCAACATCTGTTGAACCAGTTTCGATATCGAAGTTCTCTTTGTACCGGAATGATGTTTACGTAAACACCTAAAACACCATTTTAGAATATTTGCCAAAATCCAACACAAAGAGGTAAAAAAAAAAAAGGTAAAATGGGTTTTCGATTTATAATCGCGGCCCCATTGAAGTTTTAGACGTTGACATGATTTTCGTTTAAGATTATCGCTTCTCTAAGTACCTGTAAACTTATTTCACGAATTATAAAAATTAGACCATTAACGATGTGCAAAGGTGTTACATGTTTTCAATGAATTGTCGATATATCTTGAACACGGCAGGCTGTCGTGTTTTTACGTAATTTCCCCCCCCCCCCAAATTCAGACTCTTAAGAGGCGAAATGACTTGGAATTTGGAATATGTTTAAGCTAAGTCCTCGGCATGTATTGAACCTGTCGAGAATTGAGCTACAGTTGTTTCTCGCTTTAGGATGATAATTGCATAAATACCTATTAATTAATTTTGGAGATTTTTCTACGTGTGTTTTTAAAATAATTTTTATAAGCTTTACCAAATATGTTATTGCTGTGTTTTTACTTCTATAGTATTTCTATACAAATGTCTAAAAAACGACTTCCAGAGTTTTCGAAATTCCATCCCTAAAGACGCGTAAAGGCTTTAAATTAGTTTCGATTAGCTCATTACATTTATGTAACCAGTGAAGGACGTCCAACTGATGGAAGATCATAATTTTATATTTGTATGAAATATAAGTCGTTATTTTTGTAGACGTAACTTGGCAGTACATTTTTTGTTCTTATAATCCACAATAACCAATGATCATAAACAAATTTACAAATTCACACTGAAACTGCATTTCAAGTGCTACTGATTGACTTGTTACAAATGCCATTACAAAATATTCTTATATTGAAAAAAAAATCGATAAACGTGGCAAAAAAACCAAAATAGTAAAAATTATTTTTAAAAACATAAATATTTTGTAATGGATTTTAAAACAGATAGAGCAGTAACCTGTGTTTGTAGTTTCAGTTTGCATTTTTAAAATTATTTATGATCATTGGTTCCTGCAGCTGGTAGAACCAAAAAACATGCAAATTTTGATTTTGAGGTTCCATTATGGGAAAACTGGTCGAGCTAAATTATTATTTGTAAGAGGAAAACATACTCCCAAGTTACCCCTACACAACTAACACTAATTCATTCAAATATAAAATTATAATTTTTCCCCACTTGAACACCCTTAAGAAATCGATGTGGGGTTTGCTTGGACCGACGTGACTTCGTGTACAAGGATCGACGTAACATTGTGAACGAGGCTGTCTGGTGCATGAATCGATTGACTTGACATCGACGTGACGTTGTGAACGAGGCTGCTTGGGATGGAGCGATGGCACGTGATCTACATGACCTTGTAAACGAGGCTGTCTGGTGCATGAATGATTGGCATCGCTGCTGCATGCCTTTGTAAAAGACGCCTTATGGATTTGCAGGGGAGGAGTGTGGTTTTTTTGCGAGCGATTTTTTGCGGACGGCTCCCTGGCATCGCCCCACGCTGCCCTATCGCTCTCGCTCGTGGATAATCACCCGGCCCGGAGCGCCGAGATTACCACAGGCCAGGACTCACGAGGGGCAGGAGCACTTTGCCTCGCGTACTGCCACACCCCGCTGTATTCTTCCTTGTTCTGTTACAATGTGTGGTGCATGCCACCATGTTGCAATTACTGCTCATTTGTTACTTTAGGGTGGTTAGGAACAACAAATATTTAATCACACTGTTACTGTAAAATACATTGCCTTGCGATGTGCTCATTAATCCATTACATCTCACAAATTAATAAAATTTAAATAATTTAAGCTTATTTTTTTTTATAGATCATACACTAATTTTCAGAGTCGACAGGTAATGCATATATAAATTTAGGTGAATGAATTAGAAGGCATATGTGTAAGTTAAATACACTAGAGGAAAAAAATTTAGTTATTTCAAGAAAATTAAATTGTGACTGGGAAAAAGTAGTTAATCCCAACTTAAATAATATTAAAATAAAGTAAAATATTATTGGAACAATAATTAACCTGTAATTTTTGTCAGTGTCAGTTGTGAGAACTTTTGTAGCCGATTCCTTAAACTTGCATTTGTAACCACATGTTTTGCTAACTTGAGACCACGGCCGTAGAAGAGCAGGTCTGGACACTCGCCTGGATATTTGACCCCCTTGTTGTTTGGCTGTAGTTCACCAAGTTACCGAGAATATTGTGTTTTATTGGCGCTGATGTTATGGTGGTCGGTCTAAACTCCGCCCACTTCTTTTCCGCTAAGATTAACAATTTATCAAAATGTATTTTTTATCAATTTATGAAATACTTTCTTCGCTCACTAATTTAAGAAAAGGCTCCAGCAATCTTTATTTGCTTTATAAATTTAATAATGGAAAAAAGTGGACGGAGTTTGAGTCCGACCACTCGGAAAACAGCGCCAAAAAGTACGACATTCTCGGTAACTTGAAGAACTACAGCCAAACAACAAGGGGGTCAAGCGAATTACATTGTTAGATAGGCGAGTGTCCAGACCTGTTCTTCTACGACCGTGCTTGAGACAAACAGTCATGCGTAGGTGATGTTATGTGTAGAGCCACGATTTGTAGAAAAAATATTTTGCATAATTTTTGTCAATACCATATGCTCACGTCTATGAAGACGATCCGGGTTCGATTCCCGACGAGGTCGGTCCCCAGATTTTCTCATGTGGGAATCGTGACGGACGATGCCGCTGGTCGGCGGGTTTTCTCGGGGATCTCCCGTTCCGACGCCCCTTCATTCCGGCGCTGCTCCATACTCACCTCATGTCACCCCTCACAAGCGCTGAAGACCTCGATGTTTAGCGCTGACCAAAAACCTCTCACTGTCACTTTTGCTCACATCTGCAGTTCTGATTTATTGTCAGATATTGGATGGGTTTATTTCATTTGTCTTGAGGTTTCTACTGGCAAATCACAGACGTATGGTGTCACAATTACTTTGTTATGATTGGTGCAGTCAAATGAGAGACATGTCTGAACAAAGACACACGGCCAATAAACTCGAAGCTGAGCTGCTGATGTACACGTAAAGGGGTTTACACAATTAACAATTCAAGAAGTGAGAAGTAGACTTAGGAAGTGAGCAGTAGAGTCGCAATAACTGAGCGTACACAAAGGTGTAGTTTAGCCAATAGGATCAGATCTTGAATATTATATTCTTGGCTGTATTAATTATACCAATGGCTGTTGTTGAAAATATAATAGTAAAATAATGAGGAAATACCCTAACAGCACTAATGATTCAGTTACTTTTCTGAAATATTGCAGAAATGTTACAATGTTTCAGATATATTTTTTAAATATAACTGAAACACTTTGTGCTGTGTAGGTAACGATTGCGAGACATTTTAACTGTGCTGTCGTGAATTATATTATAACAAATACAAATTCTTTTTCTTAAAAAATTTTCCATCTTGTGTGTATAGTATAGGTTAAAGCAAGATGGCGTTCATCGAATGCAATACGAATGGCATCATGGAACCAAATATTGTAAAAGGACAATATGGGAAAGTACATCTTTTTAGCTTTGTTAAATAAGCTCGAGACTTTTGTCAACGGCGTGAACTGGAAACACTAGCAAAATTCACATTCTTACATCTCTATTTTCTGTGATGATTATACATTTACGAACTATAATTCTCAGGCTAATAGTATTAGAATGTGTTTATAACTGTAATTATTTTTAACTTATCAGAATAACAACTAAAAAACATAACTATAATCAAATGCATGGTTACATGTCAATTTATAAATAACAAAATATAAAACTAAAACTTCCTGTAGAGCAATGTGATACTGTAGAAGGAACAGCGCTCATATCGGCGTGTTTTGGAATTAATTAACACGTCTCCTGTATTTCGTATGACTTTCCTGTATTGTCCTTGTACAATATTTTATAGAACTACCGGCCTCTGCTGTGATTGGCTAAACTTACGATTCCCACCCCCGAACAAGTAAGCAGTAACAGTTCAATTGTGCAAACTTCGGTTTCAACTAATGTGATGGAAAAATTCTAAGGTCCACTGCTTAAGTCTTAATGCTTAAGTTTTTAATTGTGTAACCCCCGTTAAGGCTTTGGGAATAGATGCTACAGTAGTTTCGCGACAAACCTGTGAGACTATGTGTAAACGTAACAGAGATATTAGTTTAGTAATTAGTGATAAACCTTGGTAAGTACATTTGTGAACGTTAGTGTGCAAGTATATCTAAGAGAAGACATGATGTAGTTCTACTATAATATTGTAAGCTTCTTGTTCGTTAGTTATATACTCTGATAATATAGTAACCCAGTTTTCTCGCTTATTGATAGGTAACTTTAAACAATCAACTGGGTATACTTTGAATCACACAAAATATTCGTTTGTAGGATATTCGATGAAGGATAACAGTATCATGACTAGACATTTTAAAAATTAATTTGATATGTGCAAATAATTATTACAATGTTTTCCTCAATCAGCAAAAACTACTTTGAGTGTTGCAAAGTAATCCATGCTATTGGATAGTATTTTCGGTTTTGTCATTGTAATTAGTCAGCTATAATCAAGCAGTTGTTGAGTCACCAACGTTGAACCGAAACGGGAAAATGCTTAAATGTCGAAAATGCCAACATAAGACGAATGTTGCTGTTAGTAAATTATGCTATTAATATATCAATTAATGTAGTCCGTCGCTCCTGCCCAAGCAGCTATAATCAAGCAGTTGTTGAGTCAGCAATGTTGAACCGAAACAAGAAAATGTTTGAATGTCTGAAATGCCAGCATAAGACGAATGTTGCTGTTAGTAAATTATGCTATTAATATATCAAT
>PNEQ01059554.1:0-18377 GCA_003012365.1 Medauroidea extradentata
AATTACATAATGATGGTATAAAATTTGCATGTCTGTCTGGGCTTAGAATATGTCTTAGTTATGTCCTTGTTAGTGAATTAAGTTAATGGAACATGCGTTGAATGTTGGTTGCTGGGCAGTTTGTCGTTGTTTGGTTGGCGGAGGTGGCATCCCTCTTGTTGTCATGTGTGCGGCGGCGATTTGAATGCTGGGGGGGGGGATGCTGAACACTGCCACGAGGCACACTGACACACGGGGTTGCTCTGCTTTGACACTGATTTGACTGTTAATGAGAACAAACACTATGGGGGAGGGAGATGAATGCATGGGAGCACGCTGAGGAACCCCAGCTGACGTCAAGGAGGTCTCAGTACCCAGGCCTAGGGGCTGGGACGACGACACAGTAGTGAAGGAAGGGTTATGTTACATTATTGGGGATAGCTGGAACAAACTTTGTCACTTTACTCTGAATATTGATTTTGTAGCATAACTCCTTCAACAAGCAAACATTTTGCCTAGTTTAAAGTCGTATGACAAGAAAATAAAAATCAAAGTATTTTCACAGTTGGTACAATATTGTAAACATGTTGTGTAATTTCATCCCAGATATTTTTAACAAGTACAGCAGAATGCTTAAAGTACTGTATGTGCAGTTTGGCACAGTGAGTGTGAAACTGATATTGGAAGTCTTCAACCACCCCACAAGAAAATTGGAAAGCTGCTCTTTCTTGGAGGATAAATTTCAATAAGGATATGGCAAATGTATTGGCAGGTAAATTTTATAGATAGAATGTATGTTCTGAGCAAATAATATCTTGAAAATATATGTTTTTTTATTTAATAACTATTTAATCTGGTCTGCACTAGGGCTTTTCGATATCACAAATTGTCATATCAATACTAAATTCTACTGCATACTCAATATTTTCGGTACATCAATATGTTGTAAATTTTGGTATATCGGTAATATCGTAACTTTCAGTACAGTAAACCCTCGATCTAATGACATTGTACTGTGCCAGGTAATTATGTCGTTAGTCCTGAGGTTATTAATTTTCACCCCCCTCCCCCCATTTTTTAAAAATGTTTTTTCTTAAAGTTAATGTACAACAATTGCTGACTTATAATGTACAAGTTTTTCATTGAATATTATTTTAGTACAATGAAAAGGTGTCTTTAAAATAAAATTGTTCTCCTGTGTGCCGTGACATGTGTGGCCACACGGCGTGCTTGGTATGGTTGTGTAGGATGGGGGAGGGGAGTGGCTCCTGGCCTTGGCGTGCCTCCCTCTCAGCTCCCTGTGCGCGTGTGATTCATACTGCTTGCCAGGCGCGAAGTACTCTCAGACCACAACAGAACAACTTGTATTTTTACGTGAAAGTATACTGCAATGATTTTAAAACCTTTCAGTGCAACTTTTTTTTTCTGTGCAAGAAGTGTTACAGCATGTCGCCATTATAAGAATTTAAGTGATACAAATAAAAGTGCTTATTAAAGAACAAATATTTTAAAAAAGGTCCAAATTTTTAAAAGCTTGAACGCCTATTATGAACGCGAATTTAGAGCTACTCAAATGGGCTAAAAACTGACATTTAAAGGTGCTGTCACGTACAATATGACTGAATTACTGGTCGCTAAGTCGTATGCCTTTAGGAAAAACAATGAAACTATGCATAATGCACCAGTTTTAATGCTCTGTACTGCGAGTACTGGCGAAGTGGCTCTCGGCATCGTTCTTATTGCTCCACTGTTCAGTGAGCATAAAACAAAAACCTTATCAGCTCACATGCCGCACACTGCGACGGGACTGTTGAGTTTGCATCATAGGCCTTTTTTACGCCACAGTACTTTCATGGCCACATGCCTCACGTGACGAGTGATAAATAATACAGCGGAAGGTGTCAAGGTTAAGCCGATCTCAGTTTGGTCACTAGGGAAAAAAAATGAGAACGCTGGATTTTTTCCCTTCATTTACGGACTGAGTGCAATGCTGGTCCTTTTTTTTGCCGTGCTGTAATGAGGACTTAAAAAAAACGTGTCTCTTCAACCCCCATCACCTTGGGCTTTCACAAGACACGGAAACAAATACATTGGCTGATGTGAGAGAGTGGCCGAGATCGGGAGAGGAAAAACAAACACGTGGCTCTGCTTCGTCGCGACTGGTGAGACAGGATGCAAGTTCCACGTGATTAGACATTCGGCAGTTGATGCGCGCGCACACAAGCACTATCTGGCTTATTGGCTAGGGGTGGGGAGAAGTGAATGGTTATTGACTGGCGTCGACGTCAGGAAGGATTTTATCTATTTGTAGCCGTGCGTTTCTTACAGCACAGCACTCACCAAGGAAAATGCAATGCAGTCTATTTTCCTTACATTTTCAATTTTTTTCGACCAGAATTTTTTTAGTTCTTAAAAATAGTGTTGCAAATTACCATTGCTATACCACGACAGGTATCTTAACTGCTTAGCTGAGATAATGACACGTGGAGGAGTGTGAGAGAGAAGTTCAGGCAGGATGGAGCATGGAGAAGTGAGGGGGAGCAGGAGGAGATAAGGCAGCGTTAATCATCTCGTATGTCGGTGTTACGTGGGCGGCCTACTCACCTGACGCGCGCCTCAACTATATTCCAACAAAAGTTTCTAACATTTTTCAACAGTTTTTTTTTTTTTCAAAGCTGCATATCATTAATTTATGATAATTGCAGTATGTTTTTGATTAATGTACACATACTTATTTTTAAGTAACATTTAACTGTGATTTATTGCACTTTTCTTGGCTGCAATCAATTTTTTAAATATTAATTTTTCAAGGGTTCCTAGAAATTATGTCGTTAGATTGGGATTTACTGTATATTGATAATATTGTAACTTTTTGAGATATCGATGCTATTAACTTTTGTTATATCAATAGTCGATAGAGATTTTTTATATCAATTTTTCAATTTCAGTTTTTCATAGCTGTTTATTTTTCTATACAGATTTTTCAATTGTATTTATCAATATTCTTATTTTTTTTTTTATTTAATAAAATCTATGTACCATTAACTTAATACAGTGTTGTTAAAATAATATTGATAATGTAATAAATATTGATAGTACCAAATTTGTAGGTTTAGATACACACTCTAATTTCAGAATCACATTTCTAAAGACAAGCAATTAAGTCTTCCAATTTTAGTGCATTGTGTAAGTAACACCCCGCTTAATGTGTTTCAGATGACAAATACACACATTCTCATAAATATTTACAGTGCAGTGACGGCACAGATGACATAAAATATATCAAGAAATGCAAGTGTGCTAGTTCTTTTCACCTTTATTGATTGTGGATGAATTTTCTATGGGAAAAAAAAACACCATCTAAAATTGGAAAAATTCGATAGATTATTATTGCAGAATAAAGACTTTGAAATCCCATTCTAACTTTAACCAAGTCATTAGCTTGACAAATGTCTGTTGACTAAGAGAATCTAATGCAGGTTAGTTTTCCCATGATTTAAACTCTTTACTGCAAATTTTTCACTGAACTTAATTTTTGAAGGGCATCAAGTTAAACAGATCGAGGCCAATCGTGGAGAAAACAGAAACCTAAGTTTTGAATATAGTGTACCAAGTATTTCAATACACCATGCACCACTTCCATTATCATCTGTAACTGCGCGATTCAGTACTTACGAGTGTTCATAAGACAAAAATTAAAAATTTTATATTTGCATAACATAGTGTTGGTTTTATAGACGTTAACTTACTTGTGACTACATTTTCCACTTGTAAACATTTTTTTTAACTCTCATAGTTTTCCTATAGCAGCATGTCAAAGTCAGTATTTGCAAGTTATGGGAACATAGGAATGGCAAAAACCAAGCGACTTACTCAAATGAAATAATTTACGCTGACTGGAATTAGATGGTATTGGCCATATGCTAAAATATTTAAATATACACAACAAAGTCTTTTTGTTATTTTTAAAAAGTGCTGTAAATGAAGTAATTGTCACGTGGCCGGCTGTCTTTTATACAATTTAGAATGCCTTAGTTGGAATACGGGGTCCTTTTAACGTGCCACCAGGGGCATGTTTTATAAAACTACAAGTTACAAGAGAATTCACTTGTAACTTGTAAAAATATTGGTATTCTCTGTTTCATAAAGCTACAAGTCGAAACTGGTTGCTACAAGTGCAGTTGTACAAGTCACTAGTCTTTTTTACAAGTCTAGTAGTGACTTGTGTTTCTCAAAAATACTTGTGCAAACAATCACTTGTAATGACAATATTTTATACAAGTCTTACAGTCTAGGTAAAAATATTTAGAAATTTGAATAGATGAATGATGGAGTTTATACTTAATGCTGAGAAAGTTGTATTTATATTATTACATGTTTTCACTTGTTTTTAAAACCGGAATCTTACTCAATTTACTGAAATTGATATGGAAGATAACACTTATAATTTCAGGTTAAGAGAGAACAACAGCTAAATAAATAAATATTTACTGCATTTTCATGTCTTGTACAAATATGATTTTGTTTTGAATACCTTGTGCAGTAATAAGAATATTAAACCAACACTTCATATTGTGTATAAACGATGAAAATAAATTGGTTCATTTTCTTCAGTTCCTAACCTACATGATGTAATATATCCAAGCACCCTCTTAAGTGACTGATTTAACAGCTTACCTTTCTATCGCTAGCACAATAATTATAGTAACACGAAGCAATCACTTATAGTCACATATCACGAGTCACTGCTTTGTATAAACACAATGAAGGTTTTATTAGATCTTGAGAAATGTTAAGAGGCATATGTTGGATATTAGAAGTTAGACCATTATAAACGGTGCTGAATTATCGGGTAGGGATGACTGTAATAGAAATAATATTACACAAGTTAATGACTTTACCTTCGAACATTTTAGAAAATTAACTATCATTTTGTTACTAAATTATGAAAATACTCTCGAGTATTTCTCATAACGAAGCCAAGTTGGAACAAATAAATATCACAGACATAGAACACAAAATATAGTAAATTAAGACAGAAAAATTACGAATGACTTGCAACAAGAAATTTCATTTTACAAGTTGAAAGTTTTTCTTTCAGAAACACTTGTAAATGAGACTTGTAAAGATTATACTTGTAACATGTAGCTTAGACTTGTAGTTTTATGAAACAGGCCCCAGACAGTCGGGTAGAGGGTCCCCCCAAGCTGCGCCTAAAGATGTTAAGAAGATGGTAGGTAGTACAGCACAGGCTTCCCTTTGGTAGAGCGTGGACCCGTGGTACTTGTCGATCCGGGCAAAATGATAACTAAGTGAGAGGGGAACAAATATACTTACTGTTTACACTTAAAACACCTGAACCTAACTTTCTCTATGTGTTGGCCCAGCAGAGGAGCTAGAGATACCAGAAATTAGTGAACTGCAACGTCCACAATGATAACGACGTCTAAATACAATCTTTATCGATATAGTATCATCATCACCTCCAACACTATGTTCCACAGTGGACTGACCACTCAAATACCACCGAGATGTAACAGTTGTATGTCTGTTACAATTAGGGCACCTCACAGAACGTGGGACGTCGGTTTGCCTATTCATTATGATATAAACGAGATTTCAATAATTATATTTTACTAAACCATTTCCCATTACACATCAATTTATCATTCATATTTGTTAGTTATTTGTTTAGTATAATTCTACTATATTTTAAATAATATCCAACACCATAAACTTGTATATATAAACCTTACATTACAATCTCTACATGGTTAGATCCTCTATCCACTTCAATACATTATAACTTGTGGTATGGCAAGTTGTACTTATTACACAAAAGAACTCTTTACTTTGGACGAAACTTAGCATCACAAAAAGCGCACCATAAGACCTTATGGAGGACCACTTTGATTCTTCCACCTCTCGATATTACTTGATGATTCCAGGAACTGGATATAAACTCCATACTACTTCAAGAGGGATATTGTATCTCGCATACTGTCAGACTTTCCATAGTATACAGTATCAGATTCAAATTACTTTTTTAAATCAAGAGATATACTCACGACGTGAAGGCGACCCATCTCGCTGGAGGTAGATTCAAGACTTCTCTGGAGGTTGCTGCGAGACTCTTCCGAGACTACTACATCAGGACTCTCTGATCAAGAAAAGGCCCAAAATCAATTTCGTGAGGCTTATATAGCGAGCCATTGACGTCACGAGGCTACAACATGCGAGAGGGATCGCCCGTCTGCAACATATCCTGTGGGTCGTCTCGCCATCGTGTCTTACTGGCGCTAAACCGCTGGCTAGAGTCTCGTGAAACTCTGTGTTAACATGGATATTACTGCTACTGAAATGTCTATTGGAATACCTAACAAATCAGATTTCTACATTTCTACTCTTATTCTTGCCAACGGCTTACACCGCCATCAGCACAACTTACCCATAGACACGACTTTTAATATTTCCTATACTACAAAAATAATAATTTGGGCGCATAGTACAGCCCCCTTCTACATTTCACAATAATTGTAGGGCTGAAGACCTGATTCCTCACATAATTTGTCATCATTTTCAGATTTTTTTAAAAAGTACAAATGAATTTTATTGTGTGTTACTAAATATTTTAGCATATCATATGACCCATAAAATATAATTTCAGTGTAAATTATTTCATTTGAGTAAGTCACTTCCGTTTTGTTATTGCTCTGTTTCTGTAACTTGTTAACTCTTAACTATGACATGCCGCTATAGGAAAGCTATGAGAGCTAAAAACATTTACATGTGGAAAATGTAGTCACAAGTAAGTTAACATCTATAAAACCAACACTATATCGTACAAATATAAAATTATAAATTTTTGCCACGTGAACGCCCTTAGATAAACTATGTTTGTGTGTGTGAGGCAGGAGTGGTAAGGTTGCCACTAACCTACGTATGTAATGTATAGTCACCTCTCCCACACAAGCCACTTAGATGGCGTGCAGAGCTTTCCTATTATCCTTCTTCCTATGCGACCTTAAGAGGTGATCACATTACTTTCTTTGTGGCCAGCCTAGTTCAAAGTCTAACGCTTGTTTTTATAGCCGTGTTTTTCGAATCCAGTTGTTATTTTTACAAATACGTTTGTCTGAGAAACCTATTTTAGGCATTTTGAGGGCCCCAAAAATGATGTTTTAAATAAATGTGTCGAATTTTTGAAACTATAGCGACATAGTTTGATGTGTCTCTTCTTTTCATAGATATACAAATGCAATACATGTTAAGTAGTTTTGATTAAAAATAATAGTGGCAACTCGCAGTAACGCACTTCAAGCACAGGTAGGGAGGCCCCTTAATTAAATAAAGGGCCGCGGTGGCCAAATGGTAAGACCATTCGCATAATCAAAGACAATCCGGGTTCGATTACCAGCAGGGTAGACTCCTGGATTCTAGTGTGTGGAGCCGCACACAATATATCAGGGTTTTAGTTTACTATATGCTGCGTAATTTTACTTCGAAATTAATTACGAGTATGATTGTTATAACTGACATAGATTATTATTAATTTTACATTTTGAATCTGGCTGTGGCTAACTTTCATTGATATCAAAATATTCCCAGGCCAAACTTTGTAACTTTCTTTCTTTTCTTTTTTCGGTTGCTCGATGTTATTCTTTATGCAGATAATCAACAGCTTGACTTGATACAGTGTGACACTAGCAATAGAGATGGCGTATTATAACGGCCTGGCTCAGGTGTGGATCGAGAATCTGAGAAAACAAAATGACCTTCGTTCCCACTGTCTGTTGCTGTACCGCACGTACATTGTTTACTATAGATCACCTATAGCTGATCTGTTATCAGTGTAGACTCTAGTCACTTATGCAAATTCAGTTTCTCTAGTAGAGTAGGTTATCTGTCACGTCACCAGGTTTTCTCGGTTACCAGAATTTGATAACCCCTGCAGCGCTATTTAAGGTTTAAATTTCATAAGCACCTTATGGGTGACACATGGCCGCTATTCGTGCATTCTGAGTAGTTATAAAATACAACTTCATTATTATTCATGGAGAAAAAATGGAAAACTGATAAACATGTTTGTATAACTTCAAATATCGTAACTACACGAGATGTGTTAATACATATTGTGAATAGACTTTTGGTCTGCATGTAACATCTGGGTCTTTAGCGCTGGTGAGGGGTGAGATGAGGTATGGAGCCGGGCCGGAATGAAGGGACGTGGAAACAGGAGATCCCCGAGAAAACCCGCCGACCAGGGACATTGTCCGACATGATTCCCACGTACGAAAATCCGGTGACCGACCCCGCCAGAGATCGAACTGAAATTGTCTTTGTGGTAGGCGAGTGCTCTAGCTACTGCGCCAATCGTGTCTCCCAACTGATATTGTAACATTACAAGAGATAGTCGATAAATATTAACTGTTCATCATTACTCAAGATATACTTGGTAGTTACATCTTAACAAGTGCATTAAGCCTCTAGCAGAATTGAAATTGCTGGTGGTAGTGCAGGTGGCTGGTGGGCTGTGATTGGTTGATATGGACCAATCACAAAGTACAGGTGGTAGTTGCTGATGTTAATGCTGGTCACAAATTGTAGTTTCTATCGCAGGTACTAGCTTGGTATTAACAAAAACTGAGCTCATCGCCGACACAGTTTTATAAAGTTTAAAAATATCGCGTACAGTTTTGTGAGTTTAAATTTTGTGCAAGATAAGGAACTTTCCGTTTATAGTGAAGTGTCCAGAAATTGAGTTTATAAATACAATACTGATCTGATACAAACAATAACATAACCTTAATTGTTTTTGTAGGAGCATTTGATACAAAATTGTAAGCTAAATGTACGACTACAAAATAAGTTCTTCGTTATTTATTTTAATAGATGGATTTCAGCAGCGATGAAACTTACGAAAATTTACTCGCTGGAATAGGGTAGGTTATGTTGGTCACGTGGCATATGTTTGTTGTTTATTAGAATACACCTGCAATGCTATTAAAGGTTTTAAGATAGCGAGAATAAAAAAAAAATCCTACATATTTTCTACATTGTATATATTTTGCCTACATCCATGGTGAATTCTTTACGCATTATTTTATTTATAAATAAAATATTAGTTCTCGTTGTTGAACATTCCTACACGGGTGGATTTCACTCCGGTTAAATTCTGAACACTTTTAACTACCCTACCCTATAATTTGCGCATGCTCGTCAAAACATCGTCTGATTGGTTGCTGTGTCACGATCACGTGATGGTAGTTGTGTCCAGCAGCCAAGAAGTTCAAGTTCGGGAACTTAGCCTTGTAACTGCCAACTACCACAACTGCTAGTAGTTGGTGACATCACGAAAAGCTGTTCAGCCAATTGGAGCCCGCCAGCCACCTGCACTACCACTAGCAATACCAATTCTGCCAGAGCCTTTAGTAAACCTGGGTGAAATAATAGTCACTTGGCATGGCATACAACTAAAACTGAACCTATCTTCGGCTTTTTGTACTTCAAATTTTAAATCTCAGACCAAATACCCTGTAAAGCATTTGCAAGTTTATCGCTGATGTGGCATGGTCAATTATCGTACAGTCATTTGTGGCATTGAAATTTCAGGGAAATCTGTAAATTGATGCATATTAATTCGTGAAATGAAATCGAAGGAAATAAAATGTACACCGGACCAAAGTAGTGTGAGACTAATTAGATTTACCTATGGTAAACATAGACAGTGAGTGATGTTATCAATTATTTCTATTATACCTTTCTTGTCTTTAATGTCACATGTCATCGGCAAAATAAGTGAAAATGAAATTGGCAGTGACTATTAAAAATATTGAAAATTTACCTAACATAAATAATATCGTTCTCATACAATAATGATACCACCCAATCATGATTTCAGTGATATAATGGTCACGATCATAATGCTAGTTTCAATAATAATTGTAATTTAGATAACATAGGTCCAAAAACAATATCAATGAAATAGTCAGTTTCTATGAAACTGTGAATTTTGGTGGCATTGTCTATTTCTATGCAAGTGTTTTCAATTAATCAAAAATGTCATTATACCAGTGGTTCCGATAATATCGCAATGCCGATACATCTATAAAATTATAAATCGATTACATTTTTTGTGTGAATATTGGTAGTTATCAATATATTGATAGTTCTCTGTACATTTAAATACCGAAGTCATGATCTGTATGTCAATATCGATATATCGGTGGTTTTAATAATATTGCTACATGGTCAATTTATTGTTAGCTATCGGTATGCTTAAATACCAAAATTGTTTTTGGTATATTGTCCATATCTATATTTCAGTGATTTCAACAATACCATTACATTATAAATATACTGTTAGGTTATCAGTATTGATGTCGATATCATACCAAAATTGTTTTCGGTAGGCTATTATATTATTGATTTTGATATCATACCGAAATAGTTTTTGGTATATTATCAATATACCGAAATTGTTTTCGGAATATTATTGATATTCTATATACATATCGGGTGATTTTGATAATATCGTAACACTGATATATCAAGACTGGATTTATTTACTTGGACATACTCCATTGCGAAATAAATGACTGTTAAAAGAAAACTAAAAATAATACAAGAAAACATAAATATGCAGAGTATGCTTTAGTCATCAGGATACATACACAACATGAAATTCCAAAACTGGAATGTGGTCAGATAAAAACAATGAACAAACAGAAAATAAAAGAAATAACAAGAATATAAAAATAGCTAAGTTGACATGCGACACAACGATGAGACGAGACAAAAACACAAACAGAAATACAACAAAACAACGATGAGACTAAACAAAACACAAATATGTCGGACACAAACAGAAAAAACAACAAACGACACAAATGATAAGACGAAACAAAACACAGTAGTTCTTTCAAACATCACTGATATATCAATATTTAAAAATGTTTATATCCGTTAGATTCTCTAATTTTGTTATTGATAAGTATCAATATGTTGAAATATCGAACAGTCGTAGTCAACTCTTGTATTTGCATACTTTTCCGCCATATTGTTCTATGCGGCTATCTACTTACTGTTTACAGTATGTTACATGAGAGAACTTTTCTTAGTGTTTTATTTTCTGAAATGTGCATCCAAGTATATTACAGAATTAAAACAGTCATTATTTACACACTTTTTTTTCTGTTTGTAAATATTCTGTGACTGAAAGTTTTCTATGAGAATAACTGAAAGTTAACTTACCATTTTTAAAGTGTGTTTCTTGTTAATTTATGTTATGAAACAAAGTTACAGTGAAAGTGGTATAAGTTCTGTTGCACAGAGCATACTGATATTTGAGTTCAAACATTAGCTTCCGTTGTGTGTAGTAAAACTCTGTTTTCTTGTGAAAAAATGAATTAGCCCCAGACACAGGATGATGTGGTGTTGTGACGGGCAACACGTGTAGTAGGCAACTTAGTTTGACCATACATGACTGGCTTTCAGAAGTTTGGTAACAAGAATTGTTGAACAGATGCGTTACTTTGTGCTATGTTATCAGTATATTGAGTGAGTGGGCCTTGGTTTGTTCTCCCATCATGTACAATATGTAAGTGTCTTAATAGTTACTGTCTTGTGTCAAATGAAAGATGGACACTGCCAGTTTTTATATCATGACTTTAGTTATTTTTTAGTGTATTATTTTCTTGTTCTCAACTAGAAACATACTGGCATTTGAACTTAGAAATGAGTTCAGCTTGTTATCGAAACTTACTGATATCATGTTGAACACTTACTTGTCGCAGCACTGGTGAAATATTTTGTGATTGTGAAACTTGTTCTCTGTCTAGCATTAATTTGTTTACAAAATCCACCTAATGTTTTTATCACTGTCGAGAATTGTTTCCAGAATGTATTGTGTGGCAGCTAAGGTAGAAATATTAGAAGGGATGTATTGATTTGTAGGTGTAGAGGTACAGAGTTTAGTATAGTTAAAAATTTAGTGCAATATTTACTGTCTAGCCTCATTAGCACAGTCTTAGGAAATGGTAATTTTCTGGTCTACGTTGTTTAAGTTGTACATAATTGTGGGTTAGCCAGTCCTAGTCTTTTGTGTCATTTATTGTACTTATCTACAGCAAAGTCATGTAATGACATAATTTTCTTCTGTGGTGGGCATAAACTGAACGTTTTATTTTATTGAAATCAAATTTAGTGACAGTGAGTGTTTGATAGGAAAGTTATATTTGTGCACGGTGTAAACTTGAATCTGTGGATTTAAATTCTGCTCGGATCAGGTGGCGTACTAATTGTCATCTGGTAGAGTTAAATTACTGCTATATTTATAGTTTATAATTTTCATATAATTGGTTATGTTACATATTTTTGACTGAACAAAATATTTGTTGGTCATTAATCTGTTTTGTAAACAAGTGCATATTTGTGCTGTTAAAATTCAGTTATTTTGCTTTGTTTCATCATTTTCAAGTGAAATTAACAGCCTTAAACATTGTTTTGTTTTGCTTTCTAAAATCTGCATTTTTATACTATGTGATTAACATGTATGTTTCTGGATTTATATATTTTTTTAATATCTTATTTTGTATGTTAAACATACTCTAGTCCTTGTATATAAATCTTGTTGTACTGTTGTAGAAACAAATTTAAAGACATTTATTTACAGTATTAAATGGCTTTTTTAATTATTAAAGTTGTTAGTATAATATATGTTTAAACATTGAATATATTGTGTTAAAAGTTAATAAATGTCATTATACACTTTGAGCATGTGTTGTGTATCTGATTTTAAAATGTAAGTCTGCTCAGTTTTTTCTTTCCCAAGTAAAAATTTGGAAAAAATTTTAATTAAATGTTTTAGAGTGTGTGAGTTTGAAGAATGGATCAGAACAAAAAAATGCAAATTAGTTTCAAATGTAGTTTTTCAGGTAGGTACGATCATACATTTGTAACACTATTAAGAGGATATAGTGGGTCGTGTAACTGTAAGGGCCATTTACGATCTCATAATCAACATGGATTTGAACCAGCCGTTGGATGGGTAGCCCATCAGGATTTTTTTGACAAGGTGTATTTAAACATGTTAGTTTTCGTGCTATAAATATCCTGAAAGTTTGCCCAACTGGATGGGCAACCTTTCAAGTTTTGGAGGCAGTTGTACTCATGCAGAAAATCCTGAAAGATGTCCCCGCTGGATTCTTGTCACAAATGGCTGCCAACTTAGAGATATTGATAGAGAGAATTAAGTTGTTCACTAATTACACACTAGATGGCACTTCCAGTTATATACTCGCGTCGTAGTTAAAATTGTTGCCATAGATGAGTGTGCAGTATAGATAGTTGTTTGATCAACTCTAAGACAGCGTCGACGTTGATCCGTAACTTGTATTATTTTGTTATTGTTTATCAATTATTTTATTTGGATATTATCTTGTTTGACTTGCTTTATGTATGAAATAGGCCTATATATTCTTATTCACTGTTGAATTCATTACTATAATTTTACTGAAAATAGCACTTGCAAATACAAATTATTTTCTAAAATTAAACTTATATTTCCTTATAAAACTGTAAATATTGAATCCGAATATATATTTTTGTTTGGAATATTATAATTCAACTATTGACCATCAGCGTATGAAGTCAATGGTCATGTTAAAAAAATTCAGGGAATTTGCCTTTAAATATCACTGCAGAAATACTGCTTTTCCAGGAAGCCAGGATAGTTTTAAAAGCAGTACAAAGGGACTGTATATTACTTCCCAAAAGAAAACCGTTAAAAAAATGTTTGTAAATACATGGATGGAGTTATATGCACATTCAAGACTTCAAGTACCAATTATTAATTTACAAAAGAAATAATTTATTTGTGTGTGCCGGGATGCAAGGAAAAATTTGGGGTTGTGTGTGACATAACTTAATTCATTCTAAATTTCTTCGGGAACTTATTTTGATGAAGTATATCGTATCATTATTAATTAGTTTTTTGAAAATATTGCTAAGTCTATGTGAGTTGTATGTGACACTCTTTTTCCACGGCACTTCATGCGTAAAGCAGCAGATTAGAAGAACGAAACTGGAAATATCTCAAGTTGCTTGTAAAACCCTTTGCATGGCAGACTAGCGTGTTAAATAATTATTGTGTAACATTGACTATACTCGTCACGAAAGCAATGACACTGCTGTTATTCTCTCATTGGCCCGACAAGCATTCCCCCACCACGTGATAGTTTAAATTTAATGCAACTTAATACTTTTTAAACTGTAAAATACATAATATTATTTTACTTTATTTGATATTTACAATACTTTCAATGTTACTAATTTTTAAAAAGCTATAAAAAACCAAATTAAAAAATCTCATACACATCAGTAGGGCCTTTAAATGTTAAAAAAATTAATTTTTAACTATTTTCGACCTTAAAATGCATCAGGTGGTCGCTTATTTAAAAATATTATTAGTTGTACTTATCAAAACTGAAAAAGAATATATCAGTACCAAATCCGCAAAATATTGTATGAATCCAAAAAATACATTTTAATGTAATTTCAAATCTACTCATGTCTGGTGATACTGTCACATTTGCATGCTCATCTTGCAACTACTATCCCATACATGAAAACCACTCCTGCTGATATCTGACCTCAAGTCTGGGGCCGCTGGTTCAACCGTCTACATTTTTCTTCTAAATTTACCTATATGCCATGGTATATACACTTTCTTTCAAGATTACAAATTAAAGCCAATTTTTATTCGGAATGAGATTACACAGTACGTAACTGCATGAATTTGATCATGTTGCCGTAGTTGGATGAGGAATATGGGTAGGTATAGAGAGGCTTTGCCGTGCTACTTATCTTCGGCCTACATACTTTAAACAACGAAGATCAAAATACTCTAAATAATGTATTAAAAAATATGTTAAATGTAAGTTAATGTTAGGATTTAACTTTTGGAAGTGCCACACATTATAGGGAACTTTTGATGCAGTTGCATAAATTTTGTTTTAAGTTTGCTAATTTAATCTTCCGCTTTTAAATTAGCGGCCCGCCTTACACATTTAAAGGGGCAGTTTGGTCAAAAACCCGTTTCAGCTCTTTACAGGATGAAAGTACTTTAAAAACAGATGGTCAGTGGTTTTTGTCCGAGTGTGATATAAACCTTCATTGAGGAGTAAAAGCGTTTTGAAGAAAAACCGATGACGTCACTGGTAGGATAGAAGCAGGCAGCAGACACGGCGGAACGCTGGTCACCCGAGTGTTGTAACTTGACCTGTCTTGTTTGCGCAACTGAATAGCTGTGGGATAAACGGATCTTCTACTACCTTATTTCCTTTGTGTATAGTATTCCGTTCGTGTGTTCACATCCTAAATGTAGCATTCCTCAGTATGTAGCCCAATATATTAAAGTTAGGCAAAACATGGTACGGCAGTACATGATTATACACGCGCGACATGAAGTTGTAAAAGGCAAACTAAGAATGAATAGTAACTCTATGTGGCGTCACATAGCGTACAAACAATTTGTATACAGAGTAAATAGTTGGAACACACTAGGAAGAAACGTTAGGAAAGTGATTCCATCTTGTGTGGGACATAAAATATGAAGTGTCTTCCCAGAAGCAAGCGGAATACACACAGGATTCAAGCCATTTGAAGGAAATGAATTAAGTTATTTTGACTAAATTTACAAAATAAGAATGTGATATAATTGTTACACTACAGTTAAAAAAACTTTTGGAATATGCTACAAGTCATAATAAAATTTATTTACATTTGAAATTACGCAAAGTTTTTGAAAACAGTAGAATCCCACTGCAAAGAAGCTATACTTTGCAAGTTTTACACTTCATCATTATCCTCTTCTGTTGGACGTGGCAACTCGGTGATGTTCTGGGCCACCCATTGGTCGAAAGGATCTTCAAAGAAAGGAAGATTATGTCCTGACGCTACTTCCATGATGTTTTTTTGTAAATCTTCTCTCCAGGAATTTGTTTTGGATTGGTAAGTTTTCTTCTTAATCCACTGTTTCGTAGCCTCAGAAAACTGAATTTTGAAACCTTTGTGTTCTCGATTTACGTTGCTATTATGGTTGAGAACTGCTAGCATAGATCTTATCATACCGCTGTAAGAGAAATGCTTTCTTTTTGGTGTGTACTTCAGGCGTTTGTTATGGTAGGACTCTAATGCACTGGTGTGACAGAAATGGTTGGTTCGTTTTAAATCATTTAGGAAATTTTGGTCCGTGACAATTTTTCTGAGTATTTGGAAGTCGTGTGGCCCAGGATTTAACCAGTCTCTCTCACTTACAACTGGGTCATGTTCACATTTTTAAAATTTATCTCCATCCTCCCATTCATGAATACTAGTAGTGTGTTTCAAAACCGACGTAAATTTTTCAATAAGTAATTCACAGTCACCGTTGCATGTAGCAGATGCCCACCACAAATGGTTTATTAAACTATTTTTCCAACCTTGTAATTTCTCACATTTCTTCCCTTCAAGGTTCAATTTTTTTTTGCGAAACTTTTAGCAACATGCCAAACATCAAACTCGTGAGTAATTTTATTGAATTCTTCTCGTATAAGTTTCCTAATACCTTTGTGGCGGTCCGACAGAAATAGAGTTATATTTAAGCCTAAAGCGTTAGTAAGAGAAGACAATAAATTTTTGCAAGCGGATTTTTCTAGTCTCCAGTGGCCATACCTTTCTGCAAAATCACAAAATCAATGATTTTATTGTTTTTCAAGTTCATTATACTGTATGTTATAAATAAATTTTGCACAAAACCCGGGTGAATCATATTGTCCGTCGCCTGAAACCCAAAGTTCGGAATCTTTTAAATTATCTGTTGTTACACTTCTGTTTTGCAAATATGTGTACTTAATTGTAGGCTGCACAAACTGCTTTATAATATTGTAGAATGTAGTTTTCCCTATAAAAGACAAATTCAGAGTCTTACAAAATGTCTTGAAAGTGTCGAACCCAATACCGCATAAATAAAGCGCAGAATGTACAGCTACAGCCCCTAACAACTATATTGCAGTTCTGAGTACCACACAAAAGAATGCATACTTTCACATTTTGTTGTAACTTTTATAACTATTCCGCATATTTTTTTAGTCATCTTTAAAACAGGGGCGTGGCAGATGTGACACAGTTGAAATGAAATATTAAGGCTTTGCCAGAACAGGAAATGAACTTGCGACAAATTTTTTGTAACTTCTTTTTGTTTGCCAGCAACTTCCTTATCGTCGTCATCACTTTCGATGATTGTTGACATTGAAAATGATGTATCCAACTCATCTTCATGTTCTTCAGATTCTGGTTCCAACTCATTGCGATACATTTCACTCCCTAGTTCACACTGTACGCCCGTTGAATTTGTTATGGTGCAATTTTTCTGACTGTTTGCGTTATCAGATTCTAAACTTTTGCAGGAGTCAACTTTGTTAAATTCCCTTATGGCTTCAATAACTGTTTTCTTACGTCGGTAAACATCACGACATGGGGTTTTTCTTTTCGGTTCGTTCTCAACACCTCTTAAAAGAAAAGATGTAACAGCGTCTGTCTTCAGGGTCCTTTTATTTTTCACGTTTTCCATAAGCCTTTCTTTTAATAAAGAAGTAAGCTCATAATCTTCATCTGTAACAACAAACACGACTATTATGAGTGGGAGAAAAATTCTTTCTATTTACCCATTGCTTTAAATGATCTGGATCACTTTCTGAGTTCAGTAAACGGAGGAGGGAAATTTTTTCTTCATTGTTTTTGTCTCCTTTTGAATTACAACCGTATACGCAACACGTAGTAGACATAATGAAAAATGAGTACAGATTAACATTATATATGAACACTCACGGTACCATTATTTAAAAGTTCGCACACACACGTCGCAGTACACAGAAACGTACAGTAGCACACATTGCGCGCCGCGTAGTAAGCTAATACTGCTTGCAGCGTGCGACACACTGGCTCTGGCCGGTTACCCTACCAGTGACGTCACAAACACACATCGCAGTACACAGAAACGCACAGTAGCACACATTGCGCGCCGCGTAGTAAGCTAATGCTGCTTGCAGCGTGCGACACACTGGCTCTGGCCGGTTACCCTACCAGTGACGTCACAAACACACGTCGCAGTACACAGAAACACACAGTAGCACACATTGCGCGCCGCATAGTAAGCTAATGCTGCTTGCAGCGTGCGACACACTGGCTCTGGCCGGTTACCCTACCAGTGACGTCACAAACACACATTGCAGTACACAGAAACGCACAGTAGCAAACATTGCGCACCGCGTAGTAAGCTAATACTGCTTGCAGCGTGCGACACACTGGCTCTGGCCGGTTACCCTACCAGTGACGTCACAAACACACGTCGCAGTACA
>PNEQ01059555.1:0-18377 GCA_003012365.1 Medauroidea extradentata
CATCATGTTTCGGACGTTCTGGCTGTCACGTCGGCCGCCCTCGAAGGGTTAAGACGCAGTTGGGACAGGTATCTATGACGTAGGTTAGGCGGGTTTCCCACTATGAGCCACCCGGGCTTTGAGTCATCGGCCAGCCCTCAAGGTGTTACGAAACAGCCGCCGACCACTGGCCTCCAGGAACATGGCACGCAACACTACGTACAAAGAAAAAAAACATTGAAAAAAATTAAATAATTAGAAGGACTTACTTAAATATTTGTTTATATACGTATCAGATTAAATATTAAAACACAAGATGATAAATGCACAGGAAAAAATTACTCGCAATCACATATCATTACTTTCAGCCATTGTAATAGTTTTTTTTTTTTGGTTACACCATTAAGAAAGTTGTATATGTTGTCTGTCAAACAACCTTCTTCAGTTTTGACGATTTTGGCCTGTCCACAATATACGCATCGTGTAAACTGTACTCAAGGGACGACGGAAAGGCTGGACATTAAGATAAGTGATTTGTACAATCATTAACTTCTATGAAGATAAATTGCTTTGTTTATGAAACGAGCCCGCTTGAAAAAAAAAAAAAAAAAAAAACATTACGAAAGAAAAATATAGATAGCAAGTGCACAGTTTATCTAATCAAAGCAAACATTATTACTAAAACCAAATTTCTGTAAATGTTTCCGCAGGGCTCTCCCCTCACGCTTGAAAATGTTGCGGGAAATTGCAACTATTCATTTTTTTACTAAAATACTTAACGTATGTAAATGTGTATTTCTATGATAAGAACACACACTTCAGACTATTAAATAGCAAAAAAAAAAAATATATATATATTCTTAAACCGCTGTGTGTGGGGAAAATACCAAATGATTCGAAATACACACAGATAGAAACATGAGATCACCATAAAAACATACTTAAAACGAATAAAATGAACTGCAACCAGCGATCCTAATATTTTGTCAATCCAAAAAAAAAAAAATTTAGTAAAGTTCTTTGTAGGACGTACTCTACATTTGTTTTGTATTTATATTAATATAAGATTTGTAGATATAATGCAGTGAAGAGGTCTTTCAGATATCTTATTGTCTGTATCGTATAAGTTTGCCTAATTTTTAAATTTCTCTTCTGAGAAACATGCCTGGCAGTTCGTTGTGTTGACCTTTAAAAGATTCTTTAAGGTCGTTGCAAGTGGCAAAAATTCATAATTTTATATTTGCACGACATAGTGCAACGTTACTTGTGACTACATTTTCCCATTGTGACATTGACAAAGCCAAAATTTGCAAGTTACAGGAACATGGTAATAACAAAAAGCAAGTATCTTACTAGAATTAAATTATTTTCACTAAAATAAGATATTATGGGCAAAGTGCTCAAATATTTAAAAGCATACAACAAAGTTCCGTTTGTATTATTTAAAAATTGCCACAAATGAGATAAATTGTCATCATTTTCAGATTTTTTTTAAGTACAAAGAAATCTCATTGTGTGATTTTAAATCTTTTAGCATATGGTCCATAATATCTAATTTCAGTGTAAATTATTTAATTCGAGTAAGTCACTTGGTTTTTGTTATTACTATTTTCCCGTAACTTGCGAATTCTGACTCTGACATGCCGCAATGGGAAAACTATGAGATTTAAAGAATTTTTTTTTTATATTTGTGCCAAACACTGCTCAACTTTTGAACAACAGATAACACGTCATTTCCCCAAATAAAAAAAATAGGCCCCATAGTTTTTGCGTAATCACTCATCGAAGTCACAAAATGGCCATTGCGGAGTAGCCAAAATAAAAAAAAAAAAAGTAATTAACTAATGAATTAAAAATTACACGAACTGAAAGTCAGTATGAATCAATGCATTTTATGACATGTTTTTTTTACAAAACTTAGTTTTGAAAATTTTAGTAGTAGCCAAAAGTCAAAGTTATGCAAAAATGTACTCATTTCCATCAATTAAAAAAAATAATACAAAAATGTATAGCTTTGTGTTTACAAAAGTGTCTTGAAGTAACACGTAATTAAGTATTAATATGAACTAGCTTGTTTTTGCATGTTAATTATTTTTTATTATTTTGGCTACACCGCAACTGCCATTTTGTGACTTTGATAGGTAATTATGCTAAAACGATGGGACCTAATTTTTTTTATTTGGGGTAATGACGTGTTATCTGATGTGTAAAAGTTGAACAGTGTTTGGCAGAAATATAAAATTTTGAATTTTCACGGGTCCAACGTCCTTAAAAATACATTTTCTCCTGATTTTTGGAAGGAATCATCTGACTAAATTTACGTAATCCGACCTGACTATTCTATTTTATGGTTGGTGCCAGCCAGCGTATAAATTCGTTAAAATTCCCCTGTTTTGTACGTGCAAGCTACTAGACACGGAGCTAAGTTGGCAGTACTTGCAGGGGATTTAGCAGGACAGCGCGGAGAGAATATTTCCCCGAGGGAAGACGGCGGCTAAGCCATCGTTATCTCGTAGCAGATAAGACACACAGAAGCCGGCTAGCGATATCCACGAGTGCTACTGCTCTACATTTCTGCCCATATAACATCTTGGCCCGGCGATATGGGTACGAAGTTCGGACACACAAGTGTTAAATAATTTTCTTTATTTTTCTGTTTTCGAGGCATAAAGTTTATTCAAGTTGTATTATCAAAATTGTCTCTTTGACAAGACATAGTATAAATTTTTTATAAACTGCTTGACATGAATAATAATGGAATATTTCATTAATTTGTTGTGCAGAATCATTGCAAGAGAATTATAGGTTAACTTTCAAGAATGATTACAAGTCCAATGTAAGATGGCCATATAACACTACTATAATCTCCAAAATGCATCACAAATATCTTTATGCCTCAACATTGCCACACTTACCAAACATATTTTAAACATCAGTTATTGAAGGAAGTAGATAAAGTAAATTTTGCCATCTAGGCGCTACCTACCACGCGTTTAAAATACATTGCAGTGTGCTAGTAATTAAGTTTTTTTACGAAACTTTTCCCCATTTGTCTATTTTGCCAGTGTACGAAAGCAAAACACACTTCAAAAGATAACGGAAAGGTAGTTTCAAAGCATCACGTCAATTAGAATAGAAATCCTGAAAATTACTAAAAATAGCACTTTCAACCTGTTACATTTGAAATAACTACTCACGGGATTCGTGTGAAACTACTTTAGAAATATGCAATGAACTTTGCTTAAAACGTTCCACCAATAAAATAATTGGGCCACTGCACGCCGTTTCAGTGTCTGGCGGTAGAGGTGATTCCGCACTAGATGAGCCGGTCAACATCGTCCTTGGTGCCGTGCCTCACTCACACAAACATACGGCCTGTAGGCAGGCGCCTTAATAAAACTCTAATATTGACTGATTGACAGACAACGCGCCGCTGAAACCGGTGAATCTAGAAACATGACATTTTGCACAAGACTTCCTTATATAACGTAGGGGAGCACTAAGAAATTATTTTTAAAAACTTATCCCCTAAGGGGGGTTAAATAGTGGATGACAGTTCGTCATTTTTGAAGTTGGAAATACGGAAATTCATTTCCTAAGGGGGTAAAATAAGGAATGGGAAATATCACGGATCGACATGAAAAGTAAAATAAGAAATACGCAAAGAAACTGATGCGGAAGAAAGAGATATATAGATATTTATGTTGAAACACGTGTATGCAATAAAGTATCGAAGTAGTAACTAATCTTATTCCAAAAAATAATTTGACGTGTATGTGTGAGGAAATTCATACTTTAGGATTTTTAAATTATTGGTAAAAAAAGGGGGGGGGGCAAGATCAGAGCAGGTTACCCTAAAACTCGTAACATTTTAGAAAATTCGAGTCGTTCCTGAGGTGTTGACGACGGACAAACCTCTAGCGGCTAGTATACAGAAGCGAAATTAGCCTCTCGGTATGTCTTACCTGCAAGCGCACTCATGCTGTAACTGGCTGCACTTAGCTCTAACCAAGGGCATTGAGACTGACAGTGTTGACAATTCCAATTTTTGAAAATCCGCCGGATAGCTAAATTCTCGCCTATCATAGAAAAAAGATTGCCAAACATTCAAGACAACTTTATTTAAAACCTTCGTTAAAAAGATAAACGTTTTAGAATTGTTGCAATTAAATGGATACGTTAGTTTAGTTCAAAACACAATGAATTTTCTATTTTTAAATCTATTTGAATACAATTTTTTTTTAAGTTTGCCATACAAAATTTCAATTAACGTAACTGTATTATACACTGCCAAACCTTCCCCTGCCTGCTACGATGAAATTTGCTTCGCTGAATATATATATATTCCTATAAAATTAACTGGAAAATCAATTAAGTTGGTCACAATGCAGAACTTCATAAGATGTTCCCCATTAATTCGACTGTAGTCATAATGTGCACTACAGACTTTTAATAAGATGTCAGCTATCAGGTTAGCACGTTTTCCGGAATAGGTTCTGGAAAGTTGTCTACAGAACATTTCCATTTACATAGCATATAATACTTATCAATATAGTCACAAGAAACTTCCGAGGTCTATTGGCGTGTACCAGTGGTTGTATTATACTGACTCCGTGACAATAAAAAAGTGTAAATAAAAATAATCTATCAGGACGGCAATGAGGGTGTCGCAGGGAGAAATTCCAGGACAGTCTGTGGTAGAGGAGGAGCAGAATGTTGTGTTTGTTAGGTTGGCGGTGGTGCTATGGCTATCATGATGGATGAGCCTGTCACTACTCCCCTCCCCGCCTCCCACACCTACACTCCGACGCTTCTCAATATCCTAAGGAGACATGGAAGACTCCAACCAGGTAGGTACCTCGCAGCCGAATTTCAAGGCCACTCGCTGGAACGTAGGCGCGTGTATCGAGATAGTCTGGGGCACTAATCAAACAGAGGGGCGGAGGGGAAAATTGTTCCCTTGCATCAAACGTCTAACGATACAGCGGTCGACAACCTGGAATTACAGCCTGGAAACATAAGCCATCAGTTATTAGCCCTGCCAGTTTCTGTCATGAGAACAAGCGCACAAGGGACGTAACAAGGGAATAAGCTAAACAACGACGATGGATTCTCACCGCCTTGGTATGTGCACGGGCTATACAGGATGTCCAAAACCAAACGCATACACCACGCGAATCCGGAGCTGCATACGCCGCGCGAATCCGGAGCTAAATTGGAGACGACAATGTAAGTGGCAAGATGTTGTACCACATTTTAAGTGCACGATGTGGCAACACTGCACGGAGAAAGTCTCTCTTGCGCTCCATGTCCAGGTAGCTACTATTTCTTGTATGTTATGTCAAGTAAACGTAAAATCATGTTTGGACAGCTCGGGATGTTAACCTGCACCCATAATATGCAGGTCAGAACAGTGGTAGTAAGATTTCTGAGGAGCGCAAGAAGGGACTAACTACGGTGCTATGTTGCCACATTGCGTAATTAAAATGTCATCGTACAACATTTTGCCACTAACATGTTCGTCTACAATTTAGCCCACGATTCGCGTGGTGCGCTTATTATGGATTACGAATGTTTGATATATTGCGAAACTTTCATTTGTATAGTACCATCAGCTTCATCAACATAATTAAACTAATGAACAATTACTTTTCTTTTCAACAACGCTCCGATGAGGGATGGATATTTCAGGTACAATTAAGATCCAGAAATGTTGACTGATATTACTTCAAACATATAGGCCTACAACTTTAAACAGGTAGATAACCTCAGAACTATATTTATAGTGTAGCTATGTTAAAAACAGTATAACAGTAATTTATAATTAATTTAAGTTGGCCGGTAATCGAATCTGGATCGCCCTGGTGAAAGACGAAATCTCTAGCCACTACACCAACCGCAGCTCTGTTGAACTCAAATCTTATAAAAAAAAGGTCACTTCTACGACCACGTCATTTCACAGAACTGTTTTCCTCCACTTCCCCTTACTCCACCACGAACCACTCTGCACACCTTCTCTAAAAATGTTCTGTCAACTGCCGAGGTCGTAGAACTCCCATACACTTCTTACCATCTACAAAACCAACGCACGCCTGTTGGCATCCCTTTACCCTGTCCATAAACCATATGCACCGTCCATTGGTGCTTGTGTGTCGTTCCTCCCATTGGCTACCACGAGACGTGACGAGTTCGTACACCAGACATAAAGCCGAAACCCTATTGGCCATAGCATCCAACATTCGTCACCGCCCCGCAAGCGTAGTGCGGAGAGGAAAAAATGTTCTGTCAACTGCCGAGGTCGTAGAACTGACGTAGCCCCTGGACGCCGGCGTGGATACCGTGGAAGCAGTGGTGGCTCTAGGGTTGTTGCCAGGTAGGGCACAAGTTGCAGAGAACTGTATATGGTTGTGCGTTAGTTGACGCTACAGCCACTGACACGCTGGTATGTAGGTGCCGCTTATTACTGACTGGTCACAACAGAACAAGTAGCCAGTAGATATTGCATGATCATTGGTCTATGGCGGCGCGTTCACACGAAAATGTAGAGATCTCGGCAACTTGTGACCTACCTGCCAACAATCCTCGAGCCGCCATTGTGTGGAAGGTTCAGCGGGGCGCTGGCCTGTATTATGGGAGGTTTGGTAATCGATCGTGTGCAATATTCCGTGACGGTTTACTACGAGGTTGAAAGTTTAACTAATCAAATAGTGTTAAAGCACTCCTAGTGAGTAAGCGAGTGAGACATTTTGATCAGCGTTCAACATCGAGGTCATTAACGCTGGTGAGGGATGACATGATGTGAGTACGGAGCAACGCCGGAATGAAAGGGCGGGGGAAACGGGGGATCCCCGAGAAAAACCGCCGACAAGCGAATCCCACATGCAAAAATCCGGGAACCGACCCCACTGGGAATCGAACCCGGATTGCCTTGTGCTGACCTCTCGGCCACCGCGGCCCTACTTCTAATGAAAATATTTGTTATTTATATTAACTTTGTTCTGAAAGCCAATGGAAAAAGGTTTGCAATTGCACCTAAACTATTATGTAAAAATTAGGATAAACATTATTTTGTCGAAGATATTTTGTTTACACTTAAAATTAATTGAGATTTTAGTTTCTTCTTCTATTTATTTATGTTTTGCGGTAACAATTATTGCAGTATTTTTAAAAAAAAGTCAGTAATAGCCTCAACTCAAAGTTTTACTCATATTCTCAATTTTTCAAAGAAATACAAAATTGAATCACTCTGAAATCTCAAAGTTGATTCGAAGTAACTCCGAGAATTTAATACTATATACATTACTTTATCTCGTTTGTGCAAGGTAATGAATTCTTTTTAATTTTGACTACACCGCAACGACCATTTTGTGACCTTGATTAATGATTATGCAAAAAACAACGGGCATAATTGTTTAGCCTACTTTCCGAAGAAAAATCAGGCTTATGAGATCACCTTCCTGTCTGTGTGTGTGTGTGTGTCCTAAAACTTTTGAACCAGTGGTTCGAATTTCATCAAACTTTGTATACATATAGTAGGCCCTGTTCAGCAACATGACTTTACTTTTATAGATTTCGTTTACGACCCGTACTCTTTCAAAATGACGGCCATTATAACATTTTTCGATCAAGGTAGATATCTGAGGAACCGTACTTTAGAATTTCATCAAATTTGGTACACATATTATGCCGACAAAACAGACATGACTTTTGAGTATTTTGTGCATTCTGTGTTTTTATAAAGGCGGCCAATTTCATATTTTAAGCATAGTACCTATTACATATCTCAGGAAATACTTTTCATAATTTCATCAAACTTGGTACAATAAATATAACAGTTTTTTTTAGATACTCCATTGCAGGCGAATGTTACCGTATTGCTGAAAAACCTACAATAAAACAAAACAAAAAAAGAAGAAAACTAAAAGTCAGTAAGCTGTAGTCAACAGACATATACGACAGCTTACTGACTTTTCTTCTTCCTTTTTTTTTTTGGTTGCGTAGGCTATGTAAAAAACCGTTATATGCTTATAACACTAACCCATTGCAAGAACCGTTCAAAGATCAAAATTGGTACACATATACTGCGTACAAAATTGACTTTACTTCTGTGCATTTCGTTCATCCTGTGTTCATATTTTCAAAATGACGGTATTTTTTTGTTTTTAGCATAGTATATCTCAGGTATAATTTTTTATGAATTAGTAAGCTGACGTGACTTTATATATATATTTTTCATCCTTTGTATTTTTTTGTTTTTAATATTTATAATCTTGGTTTAGAGGCCTACTGCTTGGAAATTTGACCTAACTTTTGATTGAGTTTTTCGCTCACTTTATATTCATATTTTCAAAATGGTAGTAATTTTTTTATATTTAGAATAATTTGACATAGCTGAGGAAATATTTTTTGTCAGATTTTATTAACCTTAATACACGTATACTACTCAGCATACTGGCTTGACTTTTCTGTATTTCGTTCATCCGTTGGTAATGTTTTGGCAACGGCAGCAATTTTTTATCTTTATGACAGAAATACTTCTCAGAATATTTGTTCCCCAATTTTATCAAACTGGGTGCGCGTATAAGCTGCTTATGTTTCGAATATTTCGTTTATCATATGCCTGAATTAATAGTAGTAATTAATGTTCCTAGCTGTGAGTAAACGATTTTAACTTCCAGCATAGCTGTCAACTTCAAGGATTCAGAAATAGTACAATTTTCAAAATGAGTAAAATTGTACGTAAACGAGTCGCGGCATTTCACTTGTTGTGCATATGTAAATGCCATCGAACTAAAACACTTTGGCTATTTTTAAATAAAATATTACACTGTTAACATGTCAATATGTTGTATGCAAAATAAATTTAGAACATGCTGAATAATTAATAAAATTAGCTAAAATTTTGACTACAATTCATAAGTTGTGTCCATGACTAAAATTGCATAGCCTCCCTGGGGCAATTATAAAGAAAACAAACTTATCAGGGAAATTACTGAACATATTTTACAGCAGGCTTACTTTGTTGTACTATCATAAATACTGCTCATAATTTTAATATTCATACAAATCCAAACAAACCTAGTAGATGCAGTTTTGGTTTCTGCAAGTTTATAAACTTTACCGATTTTAATACATCAATAGATAGGCCCCTACATTACGATTTCTGGTAACACAGCTTTTAAAATCTCTTTCACAGTTCCAAAAATGCACGAAAAATTCTTAACGTTTTGGCAACTGTATAAAAACGTCAGTGTAAAAACTGCGAAGTTGTATTTCGCAGATATGAAAGTTGTAATATTCCTACGTTTTACGACTATTAAATATGCGACGTCGATACAAGTACCGGCACTAAAATACGCCGCCACAGTAACAAAATGATACATTTAACCTTGCCAAAAACCATGTTTACAAACACAAGGAAACTACGACGTGCGCTTCAATATTTGCTGGAAAAATAAGAATTAAACGATAGTTTCTTTCGGTTCACAAGATTTTATGCGTGTTCTTGAGCAATTACTACACGGAAATGGTAAATTGGAAAGCCAATTCAAATTAAAACAGTCTCGTAACTTTTGTTTGCACGAGTCACGACGGCCATTTAGCCAGGATGACCACTTAAATCGATCGGGTGTGTTCGGTGAAGTTCGGGTTACGACCATACGTTGTGTGAATAATACGGTACTCTGTAGTGAATAATATAGTACACTGGCTATGAATAAAGCACGATAGTCCCGAAACTACAGTATTACAGTTCACTTTATTATATGTATACGACACTGTAAGTCAGATCTACATACATGTTCGGTACCGTCATTATGGGATTTCAGTACCAGATTTCTTTACGAATTAACCAAACGGAGAAAATATTGGAAAGCTTGAAAATCGTACAATAATTCACATGAATCGCACAACCGTGCAATAGGGCACATAATCGTACATTGTACGGGAAAATCGTAATAGTTGGCAGCTATGTTCCAGGGTTAATTAGCACCCACTTTGAGGAAAGTAAGGCCCTATCAGCTATGCTTGTAACTTTATGTTTTATTTAGGGAAATGACATGTTATCTGATTTGTAAAAGTTGAACAGTGTTCGACACAAATATAAAATAATTAATCGTAAGGGACCAACGTCCTTGTCTTCCTTGTTCTGGTTTAGTCTCAAAACTACCAAGTAATTACCCAGGGCATCTTGTCAAAAGTAAAATATTTACCTACTGATTTCGGTGAGTAATCAAGAGTAAACGGTGGCCTTAGCGCCAAACTCTATCGTCGTTCGAAAACTAACTTTTTTCGTTACTCTAAATTGCTTTACTTTGAGAGTATCGTTTTGAAACAGAGTCATGTGGGCTGCCGTGTACAGTCTGGCCAAAGAAATGATCAAAATATAGCCTAAATATAACGTCTAACACACTCTGTATTATAGCTTTCTGATGACAAGGCCACATCTATGAACTATGGTTTCTGCTCATGTGTTATTCTAGACACATACATGAAGAAGCGATGACTACGTGTTGGACCCATACGTTAAACAAAGAACCGCGCGAAGCAGGGACAAAGTACAAAGATAAACAAGACAGCGGGCAGCAGTTGATTTAAGGCTGTTCAAGTGCGAAAAAATCATAATTATATATATATATATATATATTTATGAAATAACGTTAGTTTTGCAGACGATACTTGTGGGTACAGTTACCACCTACAACACTATTTTAGTCCTCATAGTTTTCTCATAACGGTGCGACAAAGTCAAAATTTGCTTGTTCTGCTGCCATTCAAATAGCGAAAACCAACTGACCTACTTGAATAAAATAATTCACTGTGTTATTACATCCCATTAGGTATGCAATAAAGTATTTAAAATACCATAACGTAATATTTTGACATTTTTAAAAAATCGCGAAAGTACAGGAAAAAAGTAGAAATATAGCAATATTTTTTAATTCAAAAATAGTTCACGGGATTTTTTAAAAATGCTTTATTATGTAGCCCGTGGTATGTCACTTCACTGTGAATTATTTCACTTATGTAAGTTTTCGCTATTTACATGGCAGCAGAACATGTAAATTTTGACTTTCACGCGCCGTTATGAGAAAACTATGCGAGTTAAATTTGTTTCGTACGAGGAAACTGCAATCACAAGTATCGTTTACAAAACTAACGCTATTTCATACAAATATAAAATTTTATCGCACTTGAAAACCCTTAACGTCCTCAGACATGTTGCAAATTATGCGACCGTGCTAACCAACGATAAACGAACTTCCGAGAGAAAAGAACATCACTTGAAAAATGACTTTTGATTCCAAAGCAAGCGTGATTATTTTTTCCCTGTCTTCGTCTTTTCGTAACGGTCTTGTGATAAACAGTCAGCAATCGTTCTGTTTGGTGATATATGTGCTAATCATCGTGTACGCGACCATTGTCTTTCCGTTTCAACTAGCGTACGTCACAGGCAAACAAACGTACTTCAACTTTATTACAGGCCGCATATAAATATTAATGAAGCATTCGACGTTTCTCATTCATCTCACGACAGTGAATAATGAACTCGTCAAGGCTCCAGCTAGACTTGGTGCGCGAATTACGTTGCAGCGTGCGTGGCATAGGTTAGCATGTTTGGCATAGGTTTGAAAATAGAGAAATAACGTATGTATTCGCGGGCTGATTTCGTATGACAAAAAAAAAAAACACTCTTCTGGTGACTTTTCATGAGCATTTCGCTCATCACAAACATTTTTTGAGGCCTTAAAAATCTAATTTTCAAAATGCTACATCCAAGGGTGTCGAACATAATAAAAGGGCAGAATTTAAGAGTGAGATTTTGATTACGTAGCATTTCACCAAAGAATAAAAGAATAATAAAAAAAACAATAGCCTAAAAATTAATTAAAAGGGATTTCCTCACCCACGCTTGAAATGAGTTAAGAAATGCACATTAAATTTGTATATCTACCAACCTAAAATACGCACATTTCAAACTATGTACTTATAAGTTGAAAAATTCGGCACGCTTATTAGATACCTGATTTCCGGACCTGTCGAAATGGCTTTACAAATAACAGTTTTTTTCTACTGCCATACCAAACGGATTCGAAAAAAAAAAAAAAACGAACTCGCCAACTTAACGAGCAAAAATTTTGTCGGAGTATTTAATTTGTGGCTTAAATGTTTGTGACGGACACATTTCGTACGTTTAACTAAGGCGTCGAAAAAAAAAAGGGTCATGTTGGCGAAATATACGTTCACGTAGTTGGCATACAATTGACTTTTTAAAAAGTAAATCAATGAAGAAAAGGCGACAACGCCTTAACTGCGCCATCGGTAAAGACGCTATTAAATTTAATTAGCATACACGAATAGACAATTTCTTTGAAAGACTTATGCAATGGAAGTCAGTGGTTTTTGAATAACATCGTGGAAATACACCAAAATCGTTTCTAGGTAAACTAATGTCAAAAATTCAATTTCAAATTATTATTCTCAGACACACCTTGTGAATCAGTGAGCTTTGCATGAGCTTGGAATAGTTTCATGGATATTAGTTTGAAATAATTCGAACAGCTGTTAGGTTATTACGAACGGACAAAGGGATGATGTATTGCCTATGTAAGTAGTATAATGTATAAATTAAAAACGTATTAACAAAATTGTAAAAAAGAGAATTGTAAGTAGTTTGGTGTTGTATTTTTAGAATGAAAGAATTTCGTTTGTTACTTAGAGTTAGTGGACGCTAGCTTCTCTTTTTTGTATTTGAGGCACGGAAACAGGGAAGGCGATAAGTCGAATATAACACGTGCGTCAAACACCTCATCGCCTCTAGGCGCGGAGGACTAAACTAGCGCGCAGTGTTTTCGTAGAAACAGTTTTTGAACGGGACTTCAAGCGATGACCCGGTTATTTTATTTGTAGAAAGCTTGTGGTAAAGTCCAATGCAGGTGTCTACGTAGTTTTACGATTACGAATTATATTTTCTCAGCTACAGCAACGTGAAGAAGTTATTTTTAGCACTTTTGAGGAGTTTGGGAATCACGTTTTTAATAAGCGGACGACATTTTTAAAATCATAGGGACGCAGTTTGAAGCTTGTCTTCTTTTCGTAGATAAACGCATTGGCTACATTTTTAACAGTTACACAAGAAAAAATACTTTCCGTACCACGGTACAGCACAGTGCACCAGGTCCACTAACCCAAGAACTCATATTTCGAGTATCTTCGGCGTGGATTTGAGTCGCAAGGATAAAGAAAACAAACTTAATTTTCACTGGCTTCAATGCCGTCTCAGGAACTTGCAACGGACGAGGTGTAACAACAGAGCTATGTTCACATTATAAATCAACTTTCCTTCGAGTAAAACGCGTAACAAACCGAGCTCCGGGGAAGAATCTCGACTTGCACAGGTGGTCTTCGTGCTTCAAGGCGGAGACGCGAGACGTGACCATGCGGTTGCAATATCTGGAAGCAACATAAAACACTCGGCGCAGGTGTGAATTGTAATACTCCCTTGACGGCAAGTGTGTTTTCGGGATGTTTTATCCGACCGACGCCGGGGTTTGGGCGCGCGGAGGGGATTGTGTACAGGTGATGCGGGCCGTTTCAATTAACCCTGGGACCTGGGCGCGCTGTAAATCATGGCCAACTTAACAACACGATAAATCTCTTCCTCCCTTCTTCCCCCCGCCGACCGTCACGGACATATGGCAACGCTGCGGGGACCCCTACCTCCCTCCCCCTCCCGCTCAAACAACACGGGACCGGCCGACCCTACCTCCATATCAGCATCTCGACTAGCCAGGCCCGAACGCTGTTGGGGGCTTTGGGCGGACCTTCTTTACAAAACCAAATCCTTTCTGACAAGCTGGTGGTTTGACTTGCCCCTTCTCCTCCTCCTCATCTCTTCTCTAACCACCTTCTCTCCGGCGCGAAGCAGCCTCCAGCCGAGAAGCAGCATAAAGAACTCTTCCCAACAACCATCGTGCCTGCCTGCGCGGCACAAGGTAAGATTTTATTTTCCCCCTCGCCAACAATTCATCCCCTTCCCAACCGGCATGATGCATAAGACATTTTTTTTCAAGTCGAACACGTTCGTGTAGGTGTCCCACCCCGCATAACTTACGCCGACTTAAATGTTTATCACGTGACATGATCATGCAATATGGCGCTTGACTAGCCAGTGGGGCTGGCTACCTGCTGGGACCGTCGCTGCCAGCACACACTACTACGTAAGTGATCCTTGATTTCCTCAATACATTTACTGAAGGACAGCAAAAGAGATTCTTTACGATACGTAGCACATCATACACATGCATGTGAAACTCTATAACTAAGGCCCCGGGTCACACTAGAGGTTTTAAATCTATTCTGTTAGATACATTCGCCGCCATGTTTGATCGTGTTATGTTGTCGCGCTTGTTACATAAATAAATTAATTCTATTTTAATTTTTTTTTTGTTTCGTGTACACGTACATTTTTTGCATATCTTCATAACGAGTTAGGACTTTGTTCTGGTGTAATTTTTAAAAAATCGTAAACTCTGTACGAGTATTTATTGTTCGCTACTTCGCACGAATATGTAAAGTGGTGTGTTGTATTATTGTCATGTTAGTCATCATTAGTTTTTTAATTTTTTTCTTAGTTTTTGTCAGTTCTGTGTATATGTAATTTTATTCTGTGCATCTGTAAGAGAAATGAAGGCTACATGCCTTAACTTCGCCATTTGAAAAATAAGTCAATTAAAAAAAGTAACAGTTAGTGGAAGGTAGGTTCCTCTTTATGTCTGTGGCACGGAAACGAGAAAGGCGATAAGTTGAATACAACACGTCCGTCAAACACCTCATCGCCTCCAGGAGCGAAGGACTACACAAGCGTGCAGTGTTTACGTAGAAACCATTTTCCAACGGGACTTCAAGCGATGACACTGTTGTTTTATTTGTGGAAAGTATGTGGTAAAGTCCACTGCAGGTTTCTATGATTCAGTTTTCCGATTACAGTTGATATTTTCTCAGCTATAGCAACATGAAAAAGTCATTTTTATTAGATGATGAAAAATTCATTTTTATTAGATGATGAAAAAGTCATTTTTATTAGATTATGAAAAATTCATTTTTATTAGATGATGAAAAAGTCATTTTTATTAGATGATGAAAAATTCATTTTTATTAGATGATAAAAAAGTCATTTTTATTAGATGATGAAAAAGTCATTTTTATTAGATGATGAAAAATTCATTTTTATTAGATGATGAAAAAGTCATTTTTATTAGATTATGAAAAATTCATTTTTATTAGATGATGAAAAAGTCATTTTTATTAGACGACGAAAAATTCATTTTTATTAGATGATGAAAAAGTCATTTTTATTAGATGATGAAAAAGTCATTTTTATTAGATGATGAAAAAGTCATTTTTATTAGATGATGAAAAAGTCATTTTTATTAGATGATGAAAAATTCATTTTTATTAGATGATGAAAAAGTCATTTTTATTAGATTATGAAAAATTCATTTTTATTAGATGATGAAAAAGTCATTTTTATTAGATGATGAAAAATTCATTTTTATTAGATGATGAAAAAGTCATTTTTATTAGATGATGAAAAAGTCATTTTTATTAGATGATGAAAAATTCATTTTTATTAGATGATGAAAAATTCATTTTTATTATATGATGAAAAAGTCATTTTTATTAGATTATGAAAAATTCATTTTTATTAGATGATGAAAAAGTCATTTTTATTAGATTATGAAAAAGTCATTTTTATTAGATTATGAAAAATTCATTTTATTAGATGATGAAAAAGTCATTTTTAGCACTTTTTAGGTGCTTGGGAATCATGTTTTTAATAATCGAACGACTTTTTTTTTTTTTAAATCATAGGGACACAGTTTGAAGTGCATCTTCTTTTCGTAGATAAACGCATTGGAAACATGTTTAATAGCTATACAAGAAAAAATACTTTCCGTACCAGAGTTGCAGCAGCGCGCATGAGGCACTGAAACAAAGTAACTTAGTGCATAACTATTTTCCTCGCACATCATTGGCTCTACTGAGCAACTACTTGTATTATTTAAGAGGGCGTGGTACATAATTCAATGCTAAAAGCATTGATCTATAACAGTAGGTTTCTTGAGGCCAATTTGAGAAAAGTAAACAATAGCAATCCTAAACAATAGTTTCAGCCAACGTTTTAAACAAAATTGTTTCCAGTGTTAGGAACTTCTGAGGCACAATATCTGACGCCGGAACCTCGTGCATTTACCTGCGGCGCAAGAAATCATGCGTAACGAATTAGTAATTCTGGATAAATATTTACACAACAAGTTGGCAAATACCATTATCTAGGATTGTCATTGAGTATTTTATCCACATTGGCTTCGAAAAAAGCATAGAAATCAATTGATGATGTCAGCGTTTATTTATCTACCACTCTTAACATGACACACTCAATACTTGCTCTCGACAGGACACTGGTGTAGGCAGCGAGCCTAGCGGGATACAGTACCGCGTACACCAGACGGGAGCAATGGAACGTAGGACACATGCGACAGCCAGGCGGGGCAGGCAAGGGTCGGGACCCGGGTAATTACGCGGCATTAGCACGCAGTAAACGTAATATTCGTCCGCGCTTCGGAATGTGTCGGGAGCAAAGGCTGGGAGTGTCCCGCGAGCAGTGGCCAAGTGTCGGGTGTTTCAGCGCAAGTGATGATGACTATACATAGACACGAAAACTACACGGCCGTATATGAGAGGTTAGATTTCAAACACCCGCACACACATATGAATTACGTGATTGGGCCGCTGTTTGACACCCGTCCTTGAGAATTTGGAACCAATAATATTCTAGAGGCAGATTCTCATAGACGGGGAGGTCAACAGGTGGCATGACAACCCCCTTCTTCCTCCTAAAAAAAATCTTACGTCACATTGATAGAGATGATGGTATATCGCGAAAATGTTGTGTGCCAACATACCCTTGAAAACACTGTAGTTTCTTGCAGCATGTACGATTGGGAGATGTAGGTCTGCCACAACGTAGCTGTCTGCCGATAAATAACAGGCATAATATATTACTGTATCGGGATTCTTATTGGCTCAGTCAAATAGGGTAACAGCCCCAAGTACAAGTGAAAGCCAGTAATATTCTGGACGATCATCTCTAATACTGGTTTATTGCGGGTGAATTTAACGGTTTGCTGGGTTTCAACGTACGTTCAGCTTATCAAAAGCTCACTGGCTTTTCCTTTTACGTGGAGCTGTTGCCCTATTTGACTGAGACAGCATAGGCCGTTCGGATTAAAGTGAACACAAAATAATTAACATTTGAAATAAATCACCAGCAGTTACTGCACACAGTTCAACATCAACGATAGTTACCGTACAACTTGTATGGTTGGCAGTGAACTGCTGAAATTAGTTCCGTGTAATTTCCTATTCAATTACGAAATTACACAAATAAAATCAACTGAAATCGACGTATTTGCATTTTATATCATTAATTAAAATTTTTTTTATCAAACTATACAGGTTTCTAACGATCGCACAATTTATCTTACACGCGCAAACATCAAGTGACGTGTCCAGAGAGGTTAGGTATTTCCCGTTGTTAGTCGTTACGTGCGGAAATATGAGAAATGACTGAAAGTAGAAATTTAGCAGAGCTTTTTTGAGTGCTCAATTTATCCCGAACGGCCTATAAGAATCACAATATTGTAATAAGTATTGTATGCTTGTTGTTGGTCTGTAGACAGCTACGGAGTGTCAGACGTCTATCGCCCAATCATACATGTGGCGAGAAACTACAGCGTTTTCAAAGGTATGTGGACACAAACAATTTTCGCGATATACCATCATTAGGGACCCTGTTTTTCGCGAAAAGAATTTTGCCCCAGTTTGTTTCAGTGCCTTACGTACACGTTTGCGATTTTGCTTCATGGTTACCCTAACAGCACAGGTGGTGCTGGAAACGTTGCTACAACGTTACAATGTGCTAAGTTCGTCACAGACTATACAAACATGTTGCCTACATGTGCCAGAAACGTTACAGCTGCAACGTTGCAGAGGAAACCTAGCAGCACGTTGCCTGCACGTGCCAGAAACATTACAGCTGCAACGTTGCAGAGGAAACCTAGCAGCACGTTGCCTGCACGTGCCAGAAACGTTACCACTGCAACGTTGCCGAGGCAACCTAGCAGCACGTTGCCTGCATGTGCCAGAAACGTTACAGCTGCAACGTTGCAGAGGAAACCTAGCAGCACGTTGCCTGCACGTGCCAGAAACGTTACAGCTGCAACGTTGCAGAGGAAACCTAGCAGCACGTTGCCTGCACGTGCCAGAAACGTTACAGCTGCAACGTTGCAGAGGAAACCTAGCAGCACGTTGCCTGCACGTGCCAGAAACGTTAC
>PNEQ01059557.1:0-18374 GCA_003012365.1 Medauroidea extradentata
AAGAAAGCATTTCATAAATTGATAAAAAATACGTTTTGATAAATTGTTTATCTTAGCGGAAAGGAAGTGGGCGGAGTTTAGTCCGACCGCCGTAACATCAGCGCCAATAAAACACAATATTCTCGGTAACTTGGTGAACTACAGCCAAACAACAAGGGGGTCAAGTTTCCAGGCGAGTGTCCAGACCTGTTCTTCTACGGCCGTGGCCATGGAGGATACGAATGTGTTTATGACTGTCACCAATGTTAAGAGGATATAAATTAGGGTATATGCAGTCAATAACATTATTTAATGACTGTTTATAAAACTAATTACCTTGTAACACTTTGAATAAAACTTTCATTAATAACTCAAAAACTAATGGTTTTCGGACATATTGTTTGATTGAACTTTATTTCTTGTTTTGGTGTAAAGGACCTACTCCCGAAGATTGTGAAAGTATTTCAGAAACACCCTGTAATGCCATGTCTTGAAAAAATGAGCTATTATTGTAAAAACGTTTTTAAACATCTGTCAACAAGATTTGTGATATATGGTCTCGTTTAAGCTTTAAAAAAAATATTATCATGAAAACAAGGGAGGAAGGCCTTAAATAACGATACCCTCGCATTACATGAATTAGAAGGACATAATGCCAAACTGTATAAAACGTTAGCTCTGCAAAAAAAAATCCTAACTGCACTTCTGAGACTGTTACAAACCGTGTCAGTAAGTGAACGAATGACCTTAATCCCGTATATCCGAAGAAGTTGCAAAGTCGCAGCTGACAGCTAAGAGGCAAGCTTTCAAGAACTTAAGTAACTAGGAAGATATGATGTGCGAAATGTTTCTTCAAGAACACGGATGAAGTGAACTTGACCATTTCATCGGTAGAGTGTCCTGTCGCAGGGGGTTGTCCTGCTTGATGGTTGAGATACTTGGCAGGGAGAAAAGGGATTACAAGAGAGGTTGAGTTGGCCAGCCTGCAAGTACTGGTGCAACTTTAGCGAACATATTGAGTAGAATAAATATCACGTCACAAATATGTTTTCAGTCCGGCCTTTTCTATAAAATAAAAAAAAATACTTTAATAAACAAAATAGCGTTTGGTGTTAATTATAGGCTAATTAACACAGTTGTCTTCAGGCGGTTATCATTTTATAGTAAAATAATTCACAGTTAAACGAACGTTTTTAACTTAGGCTAAGTTAGTTGTATATCGTCCCAGAAAATGAAGAACAAAACTTGGGAACAATAAAATTAACTAGCCGAGTTTAGCTATAACCAACAAAAAAAAAAAAATAGAAACCAAAAATCCCATATAGAATTGTGTCGAGTCACAATAATTAACACAAATCCTTATGGGTTTTTCATGCTTTAATAACTTTTATCTTATTTATTTTCGAGACATACTTAGCTCTGAATATTTTGTTTCCTTATAGTGTCATTTGTTTTCCTGGACGACAGATTGATGCAATGGGTATCCGTCAGAAACACTAAGTTTTGTCATATATTCCCACTGCAAGAAATTTCCAAAGAAGTGAAAAATAATATTAAAGTTGCGCCAGTGTAAACAATGTTTTTATCCTAAGTACGTAATTACCAACAAATTACGTCAGGCGCCGACACGTGCTTACTTAGTTTCGTGACTCATGCTGAACAAACATTTTTCATTCAGTCATATAGCGAGCATTATTTATTCTAAGTACGGCAGGGGAAGGGAAAGCTGACAGCATACTTCGAAAATATTTCATAACACTAAGCATAAAAGCAATTCATCTCAGTAGCTAATTTAGTTAAGGTATCGCGCAAACGATTTCTATAGATTTGTGACAAAATATAACCAGTAATAACAGTCATAAGTATGCCAATAGCTTAAATTGTATCACAAAACATGGTTGGTTATTACAGTTTTAAAATATTGTCAAATAAAAATAACAGCAAATAAATTTGATACGACAATTTATTTTGGCAGAAAACTCATTAGCGTAAACTAGTGGTGAGAAAATTACCACGCTGGCTACTAGAAATAAATGTTAATATAAATTAATAATTGCTATATGTTATAACATTGAAAACAGTTATATTTACAAATGTGATTCACTGCAATTAACAAAGAAAAGAATTATATTTTATAGTACTTTAATTTTAAGATTGGGACGTTTTATTTTGTGTTTAGTCTGCTTAAAATACTCTTAAAGGTAAAAAGCGTACACGTATTTAAAAAAAAAATTAGTTTTGTTTATTTTCAATACTTACTTTATTTGAATATACCATATATGTTATTATGTTGTCAGTTTATTAATTACTAGTAGTCCCCCGCGGCTTTGCTCGAGAGTATTATTCATAACTGATAATATTTACTTTAATTGCAAAACCTCTGTACACCAGATTGGTACTTCAGTCATCAAGTGTTAGAATGCCTAAGCTGCTTGTTGAACTAACTCTGCAGCAGAATAAGTAGCTATAGCTGTCCACGCGAAAAGCAGTGTTAAAGTTTGTCCCTGCCACTAACAACGACATCACCTGGGCCTTATTTGTAGCACTGCAAAGTTGACGTTGAGGGGTAGTTATAGACTTATCCATAAATGTAAGAGGTTGATCGAATGAAAAACGTCTGATTTACCCTGTGCACAACCATTGGTGACTGTGTCCTCAATTACATATTTTCAAAATATTCCGTTGAAGTTTAATGCCATCAGAAAGTTTTGGAGGGAAAATGTTTAGCGGAAACGTATTTGGTGTCCCAACCTTGAGATTAGTGAGATGATATATGCGAGTTGACGTTGTCGAGGAACCTAAGTTAAAAGTGAACTGCATAATCCATTTTACCCCTTTTAAACTACTACATGCAAGTTGCACTAATTCTATCTGCCTTGCAGTTTTTGTGTGTCAGAATTGAACGGTTGCACGCAGCTTTTAACGGAATTCGAGCCCAGAACCTCCCGGAATGTAGACCGGATCTACAAACAACTGCGTCACGTAACATCGAAATAATTCATGAAAACAAATTTAATTTAAAAAAAATTATTCATGTCCTTTGCTCATAGAAGTTGTACAACACCACGTCTCGATGTGTTACTGTAGAGTGAAACTCCTGTAGGCCTATAATTTATTTCTCGCTGGTCGAACTTGCTTTTCGGATCGTCTGCCTTGAAAATTCACAAACTTAGTTATATTCTTAATAATCAAGTTATCTTACAAAGTAAAAAAAAACTTACATATACTTTTTTAAATACTTACATCACACTGACGCAAACAACACGTCAATATCTTTACTATTTAGATATATTTATAATGGTTTGATGAAAAATACATTTGTGCTTTTTCATCCTTTTGCGTATCGAATTTCGAAATATTTTAATTTCACATCTTAGACATTTGTATAAGTATCCAATTGAAGTGCAAATCACAACGGTAGCCCATTCAGTCGAATCAAAATCGATCATTCATTAAAAACACATGTAACCCCTGCACAGTACTGAGAGTTCGAATTTCGAAAAATCATAAAACCATTCTGCGATAATTTCTGTAAACATCATCCTGTATATCTCGACGGGTTCGATATATATCGAGGATTTATCTAAAACACATTACAGGTCTTTTCACCTCCTAGAAAAGTGAATTTCGAAAAAACCTTGAATCACGTTTTAGAATACTTTATTGGTGTCTCGTGAACGTAAAACATTACAATAGCCCGCTAGATTCAATATATATCGACGGTCAATCGAAAACATATTTCACCACTTTTCACACCTTTTCACCCCCTAGATGGCGAATTTCGAAAATTCATTAGATAACTTTTCGGGTATTTGATTAAGCATCAATCTTAAACAAAAAAAATCACGTCGCTATATAACAATCAAAGTGATCGATATGTATAGACTGTGAATCTAAAACACATTTGACACTTTATTTAACCTCCTTAGCACCGAATTCGGAAAACGTATTTTAATGGTACTTAGGATATTTACAAAAGCACTTCGATATCTCGATTGATTCGATAGATATTGAGGAATAATGAAAACACATTTCACGTATTTTCACCCTCTTAATTAAAGAATTTCTAAATGTCTTGGAGTCCTGTCATAGACATTTATATCCGTAACCAATTAAAGTAAAAATCACGACGATAGCCAATTGTGATTCTAAGATATAGACGATTCATTAAAAAAACACATTTAGCCCTTTTTTACAGCTTAGGGGTCGAAATTAAAAAATTAGTAAAGTACATTTTTGGGAATTTACGTAAGTAACATTTTAAAGTAAATACCAACTCTTTATCTCGAAGGATTCGTTAGATATCGATATTTAATCGGAATCACGTTTAAGGTATTTTCACCCCCTTAAATGTTGCAATTTCTAAAAATACTTAAATAGTCTAATACGCATTTTTATGTATGTCCTAGTAAAGTAAAAGTCATGGTGATAGGCCGTCGTGTTTGAGCTCTATTGACGATCCTTCGGATTTACAATTTCACCCCTTTTCACCCCCTTAGAGGTAGAATTTCGGAAAATCTGTTCTTAGTGCTCGCCTACGACCTGATTGGAACCCACACAAAAAATTCCACGATTCTAGGTTCAGTGGTTTGGGCTGCAGTTTGATATGTCAGTCTGTCTGTCAGTCAGTCAATAAGTTAGAATTCATAGGCTTAGGTAAATTTAATAGCCTTACGTCTGCCATAAACGTAATCAGACACAAGTATACGTAATTGGGTGAGGGGAAGGAAAACTTGTACAGTTTTCATTAATATTTAAAGCAATGTAATCTATAAAAACTCTCACGAACAAATTTTAGTACTTTTGTACGCACCGTAGCACTAGTTACATTAAAAATTTAGGTTATCACAACATTGGTGAAAATAAACAAGTCATAAAATTGACAGTAGCATAATATTCTAAAAAAAAAAAAAAAAGTGGTGAAATCAATTATGCAACAGGTACGTAACTAAATGATTTATTACAGAGATTGGCATTAAAAATACAGGCAATCTTAAAAAAATCACATAACATAATAGACGCTGATTAGTATTGCTGCTTATTATTACATTTTCACAAACTTAATTCTCACTGGTTTAGTAAATTGTTTTCCTGACATGGACTTGATTGGTGTAGTTGAGTACGACGTACTGTTTGAAAACAAAACAAAAAATAAATAAAATTAAAATAAAACCATATTGAATGTAAAAAAAATTGAATTTCGTGTAATCTGTTCTTCGTGGTATTTGATTCAAGAAGCTCGGCAACATTTAAGGGTCAACAGCGACCGGATGAAAACGACGTATGATCGGAGGGGACCTGAAGAGACGTCTCGAGAAGGGCAGCTGGTGTGAGTGTATAACCCATAGCGACGAAAAGAATACTGTTCGAAACTGCAGAAATGTTGGGAAGGACCTTACCAGTTTGTCAAGAAGATAAATGACGGATTGTTCGCAAGGGCTCTCGGACAAGAAAACACAAAATTGTTCATATTGACAGACTGGCTCTCTATGATGGATCCGAGTCTGTTGTGTCTGCTCGGAACGAACATGCGAGCCGCGACTATCTGGCTGAGCGGTGTAAGATGATACAGTGGCAACAGAGCTAAGAGACCTCTGACTGCTCTGTGCGGCTCGTCCTACCTCTTGTGGCGCCACGATAATCGGAGAGCAGTGCAAGCACATATAGCAGCGGTAAGAGTAATGAGGTTCGACGTGAATTGTGCTGCTCATGTTACCGCGGCGACAACCTGCACACCTATTTCGAGAAACAACAGATCTCATGTTCTAGAGTATTCCTGTGGGTGCTCTATTTTGCGGGATGGTACTTGACCCAGATACGACCTCCTTCTAGGGGCTTTCAGATAAAGACTTGCCGGGATAATTCGATACTTAGAGTGAGAGTATAAAAGAGGGCTGCGGCAGAGACAGGAGAGTTTTGGCCGGCAGGTGTCTGGTGTAAGTTGAAGTGGTAGTGACGAGTGGCGAGAAATATTACATATTAGGTTGCGAGAAGTGTTCGAGGGCGTCCGGTGAGGTTGACTGCGGCAAGTAGTGTGACGACGGAGTTTCTGGGCCACAAGAGGTTCATCGGTGCTCGTGCCAGAACAGTGGGTCCATCATTTGTAGATGGTGAGAGAGACGTTTCAAGAACAGATAACTTGCCCTGTGATTGCATTATTTAGATTTTATAACCTTTATGTAAATAGTAGTTATTTGTGTTTGATGTTTATTTCATAGTAAGTAATCATTAGCGACAGAGTGATATTATTTTGGTGCAGAGAATTGTAAATAAATTAGGTTAGATTCGTTTCTTTTCTTTTATCAAAGACCTTCATCCATCAAAGTATAGTACCTAACCCCAACTTGTAACACTATTATTGCGTGTTTTAGTTTGTTGCTACCAAAATCATTAACGAGTGCAATAATAAGTATTAACTCTAAGGATGCAAAAATCGTAGCCAATATATTACTTTAAAAAATACAATACTAAAATACACTTTCACTAATATGAAAACATTCCATGTACACGTGTTTTTTCACGTCAGCTTCACAAACTTTCCTCGCAAGAAACAGCAAGTGTACACTGAATTGAGCTGAATATAACGCACATAGACTACTTTATTTTTAATATCAACATTTGTTAATTTAGAATTTTAATAACATACATGTTAAATTGTACACAATTAGTACTTGATTGAAAACTTAACCACATAACACCATTATTATTATAAAATATATATATTTTTTAATTCTTTGTGTCACAAGACTATTTTTATGAGAGTAAGTAATCAAGCATTTGAAGCATTGTTAGGACATAGGAAAAATATAATGATATATAACTTGTTTTACAGTCAATCGTTCCAAAAAGCATAATATTCATTCGCAAAGTACAATTCTGAAAAGAGGGACAACATGTGCATCATTGTGATCTTCTTTGCAGAGTAGACAACCTCTAAACTGTTCATTTATGATACGATGTCGCCTGCGTTCGATCCGTACTTTATTTCTAGTGGTTTGTTTTTTAGCATTGCAGTGTCGGCATATCTGCTTCTCCTTTACTGCCGGAAGGAAAGGCAAGTGGCTGGGCCTGTCCTAAGGGGCCGGTGGCGGTTAGGGGAGGCATTTACGTGTGAGGGGACGGAGATGAATCTCAGCGGGCGGCCATCTTGAGCACGACGTGTGGGGGTGTAAGGGGGAGGGGGGGGTAAGTTCGCGACCTGACCTGGCGGCGCCATTGATCCACGGGAAGCTGGGCGCCTGGCCACGCCCGTTGTTGACACTGCCTAGCAGGTTCCAGCTGGACCAGATTCCTCACCCTTCCTCGCACAGCATCCTGGTCCAGACGCTGCTTGCTGCCCTACTAACGGACCTCCCCTCCCCTCCCCTGCTTCCAGAGAAGAGCACAGTCGCGCCGAGCAGCCTGATTTTTAAATCTGCAGTCTGGGTGAACGTATTTTGCGCTTCGAGGCATAGAAGTGTGCGTCACGCTTCTCTCTCGCCTCTAGGCGCCTCTATGAGATATTCAATGGTGACACTGTCATTTTATGGAGCAATATTAAATACAAAGATGTATTTAAGGGCGTTCAAGTGGGGAAAAATTCATAATTTTATATTTGTATAAAATAGTGTTAGTTTTGTAGACATTACTTAAGAGTACATTTACCTCTAACGAAAAAAATATAGCTCAGCCAGTTTTCCCGTAATGTCACTTCAAAGTCAAAATTTGCATAATTTTACTTCATACAAAACTTGAAAACCAGTAAATATAATGAAATGGAAAAAATCTCATCAAAACTACACGTCGCCGTCAACGGCTTGAAGCATATACAAACCCATTATAAAATATTTTTGTGTTTAAAATAATTTTCTAAAAGTACCAAAAAAAATTTCAAATTTTGAAATTTTTTATTTCACATAAATATTTTTGTAACGGGTTTTAAATGCTACAAGCCATAGACCAGGACATGTGGTTTTGATGTGATTTTTTTCATTTCATTATGTTGTCTGGTTTTCAAGTTTTGTATGAAGTAAAAACACGCAAATTTTGACTTTGAAGTGCCATTACGGGAAAACTATATGAGCTAATTTTTTTCCGTTAGAAGTATGTGTACTCTCAAGTAATGTGTACAAAATTAACACTGTTTCATACAAGTATAAAATTATGTTTTTTCCCCACTTGAACAACCTTAACGCTCCTGTGTCTTTTAAAAGATTCTGCGCCAAGACATTCATACATAAATAGCACCATTTTCGGTAACGTAAAATTAATTTTTAGGGACAGATAGAGGACCTAAAATGGGCATACACACCTGTAACGTTCTTTAAATACAATAAGTAGACGTCATTTAAGCACGCTGAACAGTCTTCGAATAAACCTACGTCACCTGAATCTCGGCACACCGTACGACGGCCTGGATGGGCGGCTACCTTAATAAGCCGCGAATGCGTTCACCGACTGATCGTGACACTTCGGCGAGCAAGAATTGTACGCAGTTATTTATGATTTTTTTAATGTTTGTTGCACTGGAAGTTTATAATAATAATGTACTGGTTTGTGGACATACGCCATTGCTCATGTTTTGCTGACCAAAATCGTGTTAAAATACAAAATACAAAAACAGGAGGGAAAAATAAAAAATAATTAAAAGCTATCCCATTGGAATGCGGTCAGTTTATATTTTTAACAGCAAGAATCTTAATTATAGAATTCAGTAGTCTATGATTTCGACAATACAACACCTAGACACAAAAGACGAACTGAAGAAAACCGGATACCCAATATTAAAATTTTGGAATTAGACAATAATTTAACAGTAGTGGACAGTGGACAACAAACGAATGGCAGAAGACAACATGACACAAGTTCTTTTTCGTATTGAGTTTCCGGTTTTCTTTATGTCCGTCTTTTTGTCTGGCCGTTGTCGAAAACTGACTGAATTCTGTATTTCGAATTCTTGCTGTTAAATATAAAAATGTATCGAATTCCTCTGGGATTGTTTTTCCATTTTTTTTTTTTTTTACTTTGTCTTTTAACACAAGTTTGGTCAACAAAACATGAACAATGGTGTATTTTCATAGACCAATACATTTTTAGTGCAGATATTAATCTCCCCTGCCACGTTAACTCATAAGTTTCCTTACTACTTTTCGCAAATTAAATTGTTACGGTTTTTTTAAGAATGAAACTCACATGGGAAACAAAATTTCACTCATTTCGTTTTAGTGTGCGGGAATATTTGTTGGCTGTATTTATGTTGTCTGAACAACATATAACATTTATTCTCAGGTTATACAAATTATCAACTGGATATTAATAGGCTAGAAGACTCTAGGCATAAAGGTCATTTACACTTTAAGTCCCTTATAAACATTTAAATATTTTGTTGCAGCATTTGAAACTTAAACCCGAATTGATCTCTACGCAACTTTTAACGTCACTATGGAACAACTACATTGCGTCATCCTTAGATAGTGATATTTGTCAACTTTACGAGCAAACATTAACAAGAATGATGAGTTTGTTAAGCAATATTTGTTGCGCCGCAATTAAGTGTACAAGACACCGGCGTCAGCAATAGTTCTTCGGTTATATGTTACTCGAGAAAAATATTTGCTTAGAAAGTTGGCAAAACTATTTTCTAGGATTGCTATTCACTAGTTCCGATAAACCTGAACTTTTAAACTGATACTTTTAGCGCTGAATCACGTGGTATGCCCAATTAACCATTCAACACGAGTAACTTTGGCATTTGATTACAACAAATAAAGTTTAGTTTGTTTGCCACCGGCTGTTTGTACCAACACAATGCGATCAGAGACTTTTCAGTGGAACATAACACACTGCATGTTGCGTCACAACAAACGACTGCAATCAACTCCGTGACGGAACTCAGCCTACCTGTGGACTAAGTTTCAACCTGGGTAGAAATGATATTTTAGCTACTAAGCAAATTTCAATATTAACCATGCTTAAATTGAGAGAGAATTTGTTATTTAGTTTTTGAAAGTAAAAGTATTTTTAAATGCTGAAATGATTTAGTTTAATAACGATAGCTATCGAAACACAGCCTTAGAATTCGGATTCAAGTAAAACCTTAGATGAGTGTAAAGTGGTTATAGATGTACTTTTAGACTGATTTAGTTTGGAGGAACGCAACTTTTACCCCGACATTCAAACCTATTGAACGAAACCTTGGAATAACTAAAAGTAAATATCTTAGTAGCTGAAAGGTTGTTTACAAGAATAAAAATTGGGTTAAAATGTGTCTCGTATACCGCTCTTGCATATATTCATAGTGACATATTCTTTTGAGAAAATAATAGTTGATTTTTTAACTGCTTGTTCTTGCAAACACCCTACAAAAGGAAGTTAGTTTGCTGAGAAGCCTAATGGCCTATGCACGAATGGTATTGAACTATAGTATTTGTCTCTTTCACAGTCGAGCGACAAGCATGTGAAGGAAAACTAACTTACTTATTTTGTGCTCACAGAAGATGTCACATATCGTTAGGTTGAGATGATTTAAGGGCACTGTGTTTCTGAGAGCCAATGGCACGATAACGGATAAGTATTTACGTGTTAAATTATATTCGGCTCTGCTCAGTCATTTTAAAGCCATATCGCTTTCGGGCAAATACCGTGTTCTGCCTTGAGAAGAGAAGAATATTGCTACGGGAATAACAACTTTGTATAAAATGTATGAGTTAATGTTTTCAAGTATTTTTTGATAATACTTATTTGTTCGTAGTTTTCAGGGTATTAATAAATGCCCTATTATGGTTGGGCCTCGAGAACGTCAGTGGTGGAATATATCGATGATCTTTTTCAAAAAGTAAACTACTCAAAACCCTTGTTTTTGAGAAAAAAACGCTGTTAGAAATATTAGTGTTAGGTGAAAAATGTATCAATTAACTTACTTGGTTGCTTCTATTTTTCTAGCGAAAATACACGGGAAGCTGCTTAAGGTGATTAAAAATAAGTTTATGGACTAACTTTGGCGTATATACCACAATTACAAATAACACACACACACATATATATATACATATATATATTCCTTTATTTCTGAACAGAATAAATAGCTTTATTATTAAAACATGTGAATTTGTGTATGCTTTCTCTTTTCAGTCAACTGTTAAAAAAGAGCACTCATAGACAAATGTCTATGTATTAATGAACATAGCCCAGAAATAGCATTTTTTAGTTGTGACCTTTGAACTGAATCATTGTAATGTAGGTTCGAAAGGGTACTGAACACCGCCACATGTAATTTAACGGGGCTTCTAGGTAGGTAGCGCCTTACAAAACATGCTGCAGCTACCACAACGTACGTGTAAGGCAGGTTGCAGACGCAGGCTTTGTAAGGCGCTTTAGACGATACAGCCCTCTAGAAAGAAGGTACACGTCTCACGCCAGAGAGATAATGGTGAACCAACCACGTAAATGCGACGGATACAAAACATAAAGGTATCGTTCTTCAGTCCAATCTACTATAGCACGGGACATAAATCAACGTTAAAAATAACACTATACGAAATCCACAGGTATTCATTATTGAATATAGACAAACATTAGGACTATTTTTATGTTCGCGTACTTTCTAAAGAAACGTATTGCAAGAGTGTTGCGTTTCTGAAGTACCACTTGTGACGCAGTATTTGTGCACCTTTGATTTCGGAGCGGAGTGATTCATACATAGAATCTTATCACGTTAATCGAAGTCAACCCTGAAGATGCGAGGCGAAATGTCGGTATCATTTACTACTACGACGCGACTCAACCTTGAAAACCAAGATATTAATGTCATAAATGGCCGCAAAAACCTGCAAACATTATTAAAGAAGATAAGTTTTAGGAAATTATTTGACATTTTTCTGAGGAAACAATTTACCAAAGCGATTAACTTCGGATTAATAAGTGTTACTTGTATCACAAGAGATTTCATGGGTTTGCCGATTTTCAGTTTTTTTTTTTTTATATTTACTTCAGTAAATTTTTGATTTGCGATCGTCATAACAAAACTTATAACAAAAATTATCTGGTATTTAAGAAATTTTTATTTCTATATACCGACTTATAAACACCTGTAGCCTACATATTAATAGAATTGTTTGGGTTAAGTGGCATGGAAAGAAAGTTAGTCGAGGAAATTACTGGAGTATTCAATCGTCGATGAAATCTGAACTACTTATAATAAATTGATAGGATTTTTTTCGCCGAGTAGATATTTTATTAGCGGACGACTATTTATACAGCATAAGGCGTTAGTGTGCTTTGTTTTCGAGTAAAAAATTAAAAAAAACTGTATTTAGACAAATAAAAGCTTGAAAACACAAAATCCATAAAGATGAAAAACTTTGTTTTTATTACTATTACTATAACAATATCCATATGTCTTTAATAACAGAATTTCAAAAAATTCTCGCGTTTTGATTTGAAAATATTTTTATCGTTCATAAATACGTGCACAAGGGGTGAACGAATGTTAAAATTAATCTGAAATAAAGACGCGAGTTTTTTTAATTAAATTATTAGAGAGTTCTGGATATTACTAATTCGAAAATTATAAACGTTAAAAGTTTATCATTTTTATAGAATTTGTGGCTTCAAGCCCTTTTCTTTCTAAAAACAGTTTTCGTTATTTTTCTAGGAAACCTATTACGCTAATGTATAATGCTGTATAAATAGACGTCCATTAGTAAAATATCTAATGTGAAAAAAAATCCTATCGAATAGTGACGAGTAGTTCAGTTTTATCAGACGGTGAGTATACCAGTCATTCGCTCGACATCTCACCTTTACATGCCCCTTAATTAATAATCCAAGCACTGTTTAACGCTAGCTAACAAGTAAAACCATAAAATATTTGGGACGCGGTTGCTACACAAGAAAGACAGAGCAGTAATTAAATAACACAACAGTTAAAACGTGATTCAGAAAAAGGTCAGAATTTTCGCAGGCATGAACAGGGTGGTTATCTTGCACACTTTCGCTGCAAATAAAGCAGAGATAGGAAGTCATGCAAATAAGCGAGCCCCATTGTTTAGCTCGCCGTGGCGTAACGGATAGGCTCCGGCAGGCAGGATTCAGCTCTGCGTAGGCGAGTTGCTTTGCATACAAATGGAATTCTGGTGACCTTTCAGGGTCGTCACAAGCTGAAAAGGACTCCGAGATAGATAAATATACTCTTATCGTGATTCCACAAACAGCTTTATAATTAGTCCTAGTCTCTGAGGACATGCGAGAATGAGTAAACTAATTTTATTTATATATATACATTGCATTCTGTAAACCCTGAAAAAAGCAGAAATGCTCAAGGTTGTAGACAAAATCATGATACAAAACAAAAAACAATTACACATACAAAACATATCCGCAGTTTTCACAAAAAAATACTATGTTACACGAAAACAAAAATTATGTTAGAGAAACGACTTCAATAAAGTTTATTGACCAGTGTCAAATATCGTTGAAGGACAATAAGAGAATATACAGCAAGTTACCGAGCGAGGTGGCACAACGGTAACACGTTGGACTAGCATTGGGAAGGACCCGGGTTGAATCCCCGGTTTCGGCCATTCTGATCTCCCAGTGTTACCCTAAATCACACCATGCGAACGCTGGGATGGTTCTTCAACAAAGTCCATGTCCGACTTCTCTCTCAGTTCTTGTCGTACCAAGTCATGTAAGCGTCTTTAAGGGCGCGGTTAAGTGAATTAGGTATTTCGAGGCTGTTAAAATTAGGTACTGTGGATGTATTTGTAAGTTTATAAATTTACAATGCAGGTTGCGTGAAGAATAAACCTTGTTCTAGCAGAACATACTTTCATTAACATGGCACAAATATTTATTACCCATAAAAAAATTAAAATCAGCGTAAATTAGTTTTCTATGCTGCCTCTGTTCTTAAACCAACTTTTTAATTACATACGACAAGAAAATATTATTTATACTATCACATTCTGTATGGTTCTATAGAACGTAGTACATGAGAAATTTAGTTTCGAACTATAAATAATTATATGAAAATATTTCCTGCACTAGTGTTAATCAGTACGATGATAAAATGTGTATTTTCAAAACTTGCCTTTAAAGCATCTAAAAAATTAAATATGCAGGCTTGAAAAATAAGTTATAAGAAGTATTTATGCGATACGTAAAGCCAGCCCACTTACCTTACAGCAAGTTCCCATTGTTGAAGCGTGAGTCGTGTTTACTAACGTCAGCTGATTCAGGCCGATGCTCGAATGGTTCCTTAAAAATACCATGGCCGATTCCTCCCACAGTACATGCTCTTGTGTAAAGCCGTGTGTCACTATATTAAATGACCTCGCTGTCGAAGCGATACAAAGCCCAGTAAACTTGACTTAATTGAAGTGAAGAGATTTTGGTCAGCAAATGACATCCAGAGGTTACTTGATGTGAGTATCGTGAAGCGACACAATGAAGATAAAGGGACACATGAGCTCCCAGATGAAACCCGCCGACCAACGGCATCGTCCAGTACGATTTTCACATCGAAAATCCGGGTCGACCTCACAGAGAATCAAACCCGGATCGCCTTGGTGAGATTCAGCTCCCGAGACATAATAGGGCGGTGTTGTGCATAAACCAACTATCAGCTCTAAATTTTTCAAATTTGAAACAGTATTACAAAAAGTATTTTAGTCCTATTAAGCCAATATTATAATTACAGGATATAGAATAAAATTTTTTGCAAGATTGTTTCAAAGATGAAACACATTTTATGCATACGTAACGATAGGTTCATAGTCGGTTTATGCATAATACCGTCCAAATGGCCCACAATAATAAACATTTCAGTGAAAGAGTGACAACATAGATATTTGTTTTTTATCAACCATTATTTATATTCTTCGAAAATAGTGTCGAATGTTTGGATTACACAATTCCGTCCATACTAGCTTGTATGCACTTCCGAGTTCCCTTGCTTGTAGTCCACGATGTTTTGTTTTGCATACACGGAAGATGTCAGTTTGTACTATTAACATGCAATCTAAATTGGGTTGAGGGAATATTCATTAATCCACCAGTGATTTTCACAGATTCCAGATGGAACAGTTTAAAGTAACCGAATTAGTGAAAAACACAGAAAACCAGTAAAAATTTACTGATTCACTTTTGATATGTTTGCACTATAGATCGGAATTAGTGAATATTCACTGAATTGCCAGTGGTTATCCAATGATTCTATGTGCTGAAACTGTTCCTTTCGGAATCTGTGAAAACCACTGGAATATTAGTGAATATTCACTAATCCCAAATTAGAGTTTGAAGGTATAACTTTCCTTACCCTTTATTACGTATGTCTGATAGTTTGTCAATAGTTAGACCAGTCTGGTTTGGAGCTGCTTAGAGTGTGTGTTAGTTTCTTCCTTCATTTTTTTTTAAATTCTGTTTCAGCCGCCAGCCATCAACATTATACGTCCGGCAGTGAAGGTGTTGCATGTTAATAGTGTATTATTATGCATATTTTATGTGTTTTTTTAAGTGGTTTCTTAGTGTTTCTGACCTTCAGACATCTTGTGAAGACCAGCTTTGTTTGTATCGCAGTCGCGTTTTCCTGATTTGGTACATTCCGGCAGTTCAACTTAATGATGTTTAAATTAACACTTGCTTGTAGATATCTCCCACACAGCAACATTTACTTCGAGTCTGTTGAAAGTAAGTAAATAAATAAATATCGTATGTAGGATACCCGAGGAGTACAATAGTACACTCGGATGTAGACTTACGACTGGGCTGGCCCTGGAGGATGACGTGAATTGAGAACCTACAACGTGTAGGCGAAGGAATGAGAGGGGAGGGAGAAACAGGATATCCCCGAGAAAACCCGCCGACGAGCGGCTTAGTCCGGCACGGTTCCCACTTGCGGAAATCCGGGGACCGACCCCGCCAAGTATTGAACCCGAATCACAGTTTGTGGAAGACGAGTGCTCAAGCTACTTCGCCAACCGCGGCCTCTGTTGACAGTAATTATTCTTCCATGGTGATTAGTTTTGGACACTGACTTTACGTAGACTGTTAGACCTATTAGCCGTGCCCGTGTTTCGTAGAATCGACAATAAATAATTATTAACAGTGTAAAAACAAAATTTGTGTGTGCAGTATTAAAGCTAATATATTTTGTTTTTGGTTTCATTACACGCATTCGTGTAATACATCTCAGCTGGAGTTGAAATTTAAGTCAGTTTGTAATGTAGTAAAACATTTTATTTAAGTGACTGTTGTATTGATAGTTAACCACTGTTCAATCGTTCTTCGATATTTTTTAAGTTTTTTGTATGCCAAGTTGTTTTCAGCAGATAATGTGTAGGCCTAATAAACGCAACAGTTTAGGTAAAATCTTGCTTAAGAATGGTTAGACTGGTTTGTCCAGTCATCTGCATTGTATTTCAACTTTGTTTTTTTTTAACTCAAATTCATTATTCAAGGATTCTGCCACTATCCTACAATAGTGTGCCATTATTGCGTTGCTACTAAGATTCTTATATCAAAGGATATGAATGAATTTGTAATCTTTTTGATAATGTAATATAAAATAAGCTTCGACATGTTATTTTTTGTACTGTAGATTAACAAATTATTGCTGTTATTATGAGTTCACATTAAATACTGACTATTTATAACACAGCAAACAATATGTTTCTCTAAACTCTGGGAGGAGTAACAGAAAATGGTAATACTATTTTAACATGTAATAATTTTAAGAATTTTACTACATACAATGTTCTGTATTTATTTGATTTACTGATCATAAGATGTTTGAGTGCGTTTTAAATAAGCTTACTATTATATCTCAAGAACGAATTGCTACGCTTATAACAGTGCTAGAAAAGTGGTAACTCAGTTGCTTAAAGCCATTATCCCTATTATTTTTTGTTGGGAGTTTGTGTCTGATTTAAATAAAAATGCAAAATAGTTTAACTCGCAGCTGCCTCCGCTCGCTTTTAAAACATTCGTAGAGAGTGCAATTATCTCGCTGTGTTGTTTATGCCTTGGTGTCGGGAACGCCTGTGAAATCTCGTGATATGCAACCTGCAGTGAAAACTACTTTCTCGAGCACGCAGCTGCAGTCCCAGCAAATATGCTGTTGGTGCAAAAGAGGACCACGTACAAATAAATGCTTATCCAGGGTTGTGTTTTAGTACTATACGTATACGGATAGGTTTATCGGGATCTGGAATACTGCGCCTTGAAAAAAGTGTCAGCGAGGATATACTTTGTAATACTCTTATTCGAGTGATAAGGAAGGGAGAGAGGATATACAATATTTTTTTAATTCTACCCATCGAGATACTTTCCAGTAGTCGTGGAATAAACATTATCGAAATGATTTGGTTAGTAAGGACTCAGGTAGTGAGACAGTAACAAAGTTTGACTACGTAACATAGCTTTTTCGGTCGACTGTCTAAAGCCGCAATTAGAGTCAAAACACGTTTTACATTTTTTTAAAGCAATGTTACAAATATTTCAGTACTTAAAACAAGGACTTGCAGCAGAACTAAAGGGACAATATTCCTAAGTGTTGGTGTAAACTAACGTTAAATATTTAATAATAATCTGAATCGGTAATTGTTAAAATACATTATGTCCAAAAATTGTAGTGTGTGAAATCAATTAGGCCTAAATTCAGGGACTTTGAGAATTTTTATTGCGTTTACAAACTAAGCATAAGATCATTTTGTACGTACAGAAGGTAAGAACTAAGTTTCTTTCAACTTAAGTTAGTAAAGCTTACAAAGAAATCTACATTTCCATTAAAAACAGATCTTCTTGAAATTTACACAAAGATCGATTCAACTATCAAAATATAAAATTTTGTGTTGCATCTGTGAAGTAGTTACCGAAATATGACGTACAACATTATTCATGTCGTTCTACATTGAAGCTATTCACGTGACTTGGTCGTTGTGATTCAAATGGGGATGATAATATTTATACATTAAACAAAGGTTTGTGCAAGTGATTGGCTTGACCTGTCACTGCTTACTCTAAAAAAAAAAAAAAAAAAAAAAAAAAAAAAAAAAAAAAAAAAAAAAAAAAAAAAAAAAAAAAAAAAAAAAAAAAAAAAAAAAAAAAAAAAAAAAAAAAAAAAAAAAAAAAAAAAAAAAAAAAAAAAAAAAAAAAAAAAAAAAAAAAAAAAAATTGGTTGTCTGTAAAGTCGGTTTACTGACGATAGTTGAACGTGACAACGTGTTAAGAAAATACTGATGGAATGGTATCATTTTTCAAAAGAAAATTTTAATTTCATTTGTTTAACAGATTTGGATGTATATAGAGAAGGAAGTAATTGGAAATCACAATGAAATTGATCAAGTTATATTTATTTGTACGCATAAATACAATTATGTCAATTTTTTTTTTACAATTTAATAGTTTTTACTCCACGC